>VZTH01009132.1:314788-389284 GCA_013397815.1 Aleadryas rufinucha | reverse complement strand
TCTTTGATTATTGCCTCAAAATTAAATCTGTGTACTTCAGTTCAAACCATTCAGTGTGCTTCTTCATGTCACTGTCTAGTACAATTCTAGCCACTCCACTGCAATCTCTGCTCATCAGAAATCTGTGCTTTCTAATAAGCACTGCCTGGAAAGTCTGCCTGGGTTAAACTCTGCTTTACATTCATCAAAGCTCCTTTCTTTATTTTCTTTACCTTTATCATATCAATGTCTCAAGTAATCAATATTAAAACGTGCACATTTGACGTAAGACTATATGTCCTTTACACTTAGATAAATATAACAGAAGAGGTTTGTATGATAAAAGTATCTTTCATAAGAGTGATTGATGTCAGAGGAGATAACAGATAAACTTTTGATCTTTTTTCTAATTATATGAGAGGGTGTAACAAAAGCGTACCTCAGTCTATAAGCCTCAATTCTTTCTTTTGACTTTCATGGCTACAACACAATTCCTGAACCCAGGATCTCTCAGAGCACTTGTCCTAGTTTTGGCCAGGACCTTAATGTAATTCAATACCACCTCACATCATTGCCAGGGCTGGGGAAAGGACTCTCTCTGGCTTTCAAGAAGAAGGGCGTTCTTTCCAGTGGGAGAAATAGTGGTGGGCAGAACAGTCTGATAGTGTTTTATTTTACATGTAAATGGTTTCTTTGTCTTATACCTTTTGTTCTTAATATCGTTGCTGTTACTGTTCATTTTTTTAATCTCATTGCTGTTTCCAGTAAATTGTTCTTATCTCAACCTGGGATCTCTGCCTTTTGTGCTTTCCATTGAAGGGGGAGCAAGCAGTGGGGTGGTTTTAGTGGGAGCACTAAATTGGAGAATACCATTCCTAAGCCATGACAGCACTTTACGGAAACCACAGCTCAACACTGCAGTGAGAGTTTTGTATTCTCCCACTGATAGTGATACATACAACTCACACCGAGTTGTAGAAGTACCATGAGCTAAATTCTGTGTCTTCCTTAGGACATACACCGAACTTTTATTTGTTTTACTATGATCTGTGTAATAGTATTACAGACTGGAAAGGCACGTCACATTTTGAATGCATTTCTGGAAATTTTATGTAAGCAAAGTATTTATCAACTTACATAATCACAGATCAAATTTACTTTTAAAAAAAATCTGCCTTTCTGAGACAATTTAGTTTTCTGATTTGCTATCTGATCCATAAAGAGTACTGAGACTTTATCAGGACCTCTCCAAAATCTTGATGCATCATTTTAAAAGTATAAAACCATCTACCATTTGTACATAATCCTTCATCGAAAAGTATTTTAAAATTCACTACACAAGGTATTTCACATTGCTTGACATTGTAACTTGTTAAATGAGAATGTTTTGAGCCCCACATCAACTAGTGTTGCAGAGGCTCCTTTATCACAAAGAACTGTCACACTGCACATCTGGCCTGGCTAGGTGGACACACTGCACTCAAGGGGAAAGAAAGCGTTACCCTAATTCTTGTTCTTTACTTCCATCTCTCTGTTATCTGCTCTTATCTGCAGACTTTTAATGGGTTACATCACAACCCCTCTCCACTTCCTCATGAGAAGTGATATGAGCCAAATCATGCTTTTAAGAAGCTGTGTTCTCACACTCTGCCACTTAGTCTTCTTCACAAAATGATTAATTTTATTTTCTATGTACAGTTAATTTGTATGTCTTTTCATCTGATATATTTGGACTTTACTCTCTTTCTTGGAAATACCTACTCAGGCATGACAGTACCATGAAAGACAGAAAAAAGGAAGGCCATTTAGGAAGTCACTTTCAGTACTAAGTTACTCTTTGCATTATTAATATGTAATAAAGAATTCATACTCCAAGCTCCCACTGAACTAGAATTGGTGAGCCTAGAAACACGCATATTTACAATGAGTACTTCTCATGAAGTGTATGATTTGTAGAGCTGAGTAGCAATTGTGGAGATGCTGTAAACAGGAAAAAGCCAGCCAAGCTAGAAGGAAAGTGCCAATTAAAGGATACAAGTGAAATGCAAGTTAAAAGCAGCCAGATAAGGAGAAGGGAAAATCCTGTCCCCAAACAAGAAGGAAGGAAGGAGGGAGACTGTACCCCTTGCTAGATTTGCATATCATATCCCAGGGCCCAGCCGCAGCTTGCAGGGGAGGGAAACACTGATCCTTCACATCTCTATTTAGTGCAGGTCCCCAGGCAGCTTTCCTATTGAAAAAGATCTGGGAAGGAAGTTGAAAAGAAGGACAGCAAAAGGAACAAAAGAGAAAGCGATGGAACGGAGCTCAGAGCAGAAGCTGCTCCTAGGGAAGGGCGGTTTCTCAGCAGCTCACTCTGCAGATACAATCCAAGGACGGCCAAAGTCATTCCAGTCAAAACTTAAGACACGGTGACTAAGGAAGAGGGCAAGTTCAGAGGCTGAGTAGTGGCCATATTCCTGATGGGTTAAATATTTAGGCAAGGCAATGTTTGTAAGTAAAGCTAATGCCTTTCATCAGAACAAGTGATTACAGCACAGAGGGGGAAGAAAAAGACAAGTTTTGGCTATACAAGCCTTTCGTCAAGTGAGGTGCTGAGGTGTGACACTTAGGTAGCAGTGTGTGAGTAAGGGCAGTGCCCTCAGCTCGGGGACTTGAGTGAGACATCCTGAAAAAGACACAGATTTAAACCACAGGTATACATGTGGGTGGAAAGAAGGCTTTAGCAAAGCTTCATGTGCTTTCCACGAGCAACAGGTTCTGGGTAGATGGCCTCTACCCACTGTAATATCCACAGATGTAAGAACAGGTGTAGAATTTGATGGCACAGTCCAAAGTCTCCCAAAGTCCATGGTGAACCTGCTGAATTAGGCAACTTTGCATCAGGTCCTTAAATTGGATGTCATGTGGGAAGCCACAGACAAATCCATGAAGCAAAACAGGCTGACATTGCAGTTTATATCTGAAATAACTCTAATGATTTCCCTGGTTTTAAGTTGCAAATGTTCCTTGGTATTCGGCTAGCTGGCTTTTCTCAAACCCAGTCTGCCAATAGTGGCAAAGAAACCTAAGGAGGAAGCACTTAAAATAATTAATAATCATTATGGGCTGGGTTTAGTTTAACAAGCATTATCTGTGGTCTTGGAATATTTCTCTGAGGTTTACTGGAAATTTATGATCCATGGGAAAAAAGCTACTGATAATGGAAGGAACAGGCAAAAGCAGAATGTTTTAAAACTGCAGAACCTTAAGGAGTTGTTTAGTTTGATTTATTTAAAAAATCTAAATCAGAGTTTTTCCCTGATTTTGTCCAAACTCTGAAGCATAAACACAATGACAGAAAAAATATATATAAATAAAGAATTCTTTTGGCTTCTTAGAGCTCTGTAAAAATCTAAATTCTGAAGGTCTTAAAAGCCAGTTTTTCAGCAAAGGGAGTAAACAAATTAAACTACCATTCTTCTATTCCCCTCTGGTATCTATATTGTTAAATAATCTCCAAATAACATAAAAGAGAAAATGTGCAACTGTTGAGGATCAGAAGGGTTTTTCAGAGTTTCAGTTTAATTAGCTTAAAGCTAAGAATATGTCCCATAAACTAATACCAAGTTCTTAGTCCATCTTTTCACATTTTTGCCATTAATTATTTCTGTTATGCCACTGGGAAAACAAAGATTCAGGCCCTAATCAGTGCTCCCAAGTGTTTGTTAATGAACTCTGAGGGGACCAAACAGTCATAATTGTCTTCCAGAACTGGAAACCTTCCTTGCAAAGAGGTTCTTTGTCTGCATATCACATCTTTATATAGCTTAATGTTGCTTTTATCACTTTATTGCTTTTGTTACTTTTTCATGTGGGAAATGTTTTGATCAGATAGAATATACCCTCAGAGATTCATCCTTATCTTTCACTATAGCTATCTCTGCATTTACAGCAATAATGCAATCTCCATAATCCTGAATTTGTAGAATTTTCTCATTATTTTATCATACCACTTATCATCCTCTAACACACATAGCCAGCTTAGCAATTATAATGACTGTATTATTACCATTTAACAGTGAGTTGAATGTTTGTGGCTAAGATAGAAAACTGGACAAGAATCTAAATTTCAATAACAGAATGTATCATTGTGGCAACACTAAGAACACGCTTTAGTGAACCTTTAGTATTAATCTGTACCTGTGACTACCATGGTGTTTCTGGACCAAGATTCTGATTGAAATGTCTCCCAAGAATGTTCTAAGCAAGTAAGGAGGCAGATTCTTTCTAACAGTTGCCTAACATAGGCTACTTGAGGTTTCTTCACGGTACATCTACAAAGCCATTGGATTGCAACTCCCACAGGTGCTTCTAAGCAAGTCAAATTTATTTCAGCAACTAATATTCAATTCAACCCAAGTATCAGCCAAAGCACCTGAACTGTGATCTTGGCCAGCTGGTTGCGTGCAGGTGAGCTGGTACAGCCTGTATTGGGGTGTATGCTGTGACAGCTTTGCTGCTGGAGTCCACCTGGGCAAGTTTACAGGCACAATGCACATCTCAGCTAAGTGCTGAGAGAGCTTTATATTACACATGTGCAGGGTGGGTGAAGGCTGCTGACACAGCCACCTCAGGTGCCAGGAAGGGGCAGGTAGGACTCTCTCAAGGCAGGAGGACTCCCCGACAGAATACAGATGTGATCTGGTAAAATGTTTGTTTCTCTTTCCCCAAAGGAAGTGCCTGCCTAACCTTTATTGTAGCTGTCGGTTGGATCCAAACACCTGTGCAGGCCTGCCTGTCACATAAAAGCATTCTTTTGCTTGCATACTAGTTCCCAAATGACAAATTATGCTCATTTTTTGCCAGACTGGGTGTGAACAAATTGCAGGGCTTTGACTTTCCACCAAAGCAGCCCTCGGCTAAGAATGCTGCAAACAACAGCCATCACACTGAATTCAGTCCCATCTGTATCTTACAAAAACAATTGTTATCTGTAAATTTACTGAGAAATGATGCAGCACAGACCTAGGTCAAAATCCGGAGCAGAGCAACTGAACTCTCACAGAGGAAATAAATTTCAGAGGAAGATCCAAAATATTCCAGGAAGGGGCTAAACAGCTTGGTTTCTTCCTGTCTAATTTTAATGCCAAATTGTAATCACTAATCTGCTCCTCAGCATAATCTAGAAAATATATAGTTTACCATGCTGTTCTTAAGCTTTCGATTTATATTTAAACAAAAAGCAAATGAGCACATACAAAAAATCTGGTTTGGTATCTTGAGATGAAATTGTGGCTCCATTTAATTCAGTGGAAAATTTGTCAT
Organism: Aleadryas rufinucha; assembly: GCA_013397815.1. Classification (NCBI taxonomy): domain Eukaryota; kingdom Metazoa; phylum Chordata; class Aves; order Passeriformes; genus Aleadryas; species Aleadryas rufinucha. The sequence continues at coordinate 383,998 of VZTH01009132.1, read as the reverse complement.
TGACTTATGTACTCAATAATGTCAGCAGGCACTTTTTCACATAAAAGACTAAACTTTCAGAATAAGCATGAAGGGACTGGCTTTGAAACGAAAATCAAGATTTCTTATTACTTTTGTTCCTTTCCCTCCAAAAGAAAAGAGAAATCAATATGGGTTAATACAATGTTTATACTTCTGTCATCCTGTTTTAAATCTAAATTGAAAGGGGTTGTTTTAACATTGCAAATGTTTCTTTCCTCAACAGAACTATAGATCAAGGTTTGACATAAGAAAAGCATAACTCTATAGGGAAGCTGAAAAATATTTAAAGTATTTTTCCATCATCTTTGAACACATGGAGTTCATTGCATAGACTTATTACTATTAACTCACGATGTGTGCACTCACACATTTTTTTATTTTTGTGTTGTGTTCTTTCTTATTGTATCTGTGTCAGCCACCTCCCTTTTCTCCACATCAAATCCCTACTTAGCAAACACGTGCATCAGTCCAAAAGGTAGGGCAATGATGAGGGCAGCAGGAAACACTGTTTGTGAGGTGTAACTGGCTTTCACATTCAACGATATCTTTTTGTGCTGGATAACATCCTTTGTTGAGAAGGGATGTTTCTCGGGAGTGGTCAGAGTAATGAGACCTGGGAAAAGAGGCAGACATGACCTTCTTTTGCCTGCACGCAACAACATTCCCTGAATAAACCCTCAAGATTCCCCATGTGATCTAGGAAGAATGAAGACTGAATTGAGACCAATCCTGAAAAGCTCATTGAAAAACAAGTAAAAGTGACAACAGTTCCTTTTCTACTTCCTTTTGTTTTAGTTTCTTCTCTAAGTTTTGGTTTGGGGCTGGTTTGGGTTTGTTGTTGTTGTTGTTATTGTTTGGTTTTGGTTTAGGGTTTGTTTTTTGTTTGTTTGGTTTTTTTTGTGCAAATGCAGGAGAATTTATGCATTTATTCTTAAATAATACTAGGCAATGTGACAGAAACTACGTAATACAACCAGAGAGGATTTTTGATCACATAAAGCAGGAGTAGGATTCAATCAAAAAAAGTGGTGCAATTTTACCTTTAAACATATTAATCCCAAAATAAACATACACCAAAGTTTGAATTAAATTATGGAATAAGTCATATATAAAACAAAATAGAAGACCAGGTTTATGCTTCCAGTGACAGCTGTGCAGAACTATGGCATTAATTTTTTATTTTAATTCTCTATTTTAAAATTTCTTTTACTTTTTTTCCTAATTAATTAATTTCTTTTTAACATATAGTAATGTACCCCCTGGAGCCACTGGGATTATATTACTGGCAATTAGCACAAATATATATAGCAAATAACACCTGCATGCACCTAAGCTTCCTTTTTCTAATGTCTACTTTCACCTAGCTTGTCTGCTGGTATAAAGCAAGTGCACAGCTCTACTGTTTCAGTAAAACAAGACTGATTTATACCATCTGGGGATTTAGCCTTTCTTGTTTCCATGAATTCAAACAGTATCTCATAGAGCTGTACAGATCTCTTATACAAGTATGTAACAGAAAATGTAGAAAGCTCTAAGATGGCTGAACATTTCCTCTGAGTGCTGAGATTTCCTTCCTGCTCATTTCACTTGTAAGACAGAAATAACTCTCTGATGACTTGACCTCTTCAAAAAGAAATCTGTACTGATACCTGCTAGTCGGGTCAAATTGCAGAAGCAAATTTATTTTATTTACTGTCCTCTGAAAACTGAAAATGATTAATAATTCCTTGCCCAAAGGCCTGAGGATAATTCTGAAACAAACACTCCCTATTTTAGCTTAGAAAATCACCTTCCCCATTTGATTTACACATCACTGTCTAGTGAAGAACTAGTATGTGTTTCCTTACGTTACATCTATAAATTGTGCCACCATTTGTTAGGATATAAATCATCAGTCTTTATAGTGTTTCAGATAATGGTATGTCATGGCTCCAGGTCATCTGTATGACCACAAAAATAAGTATGTAAAAACTGTCAGTATTTAAGAAACTTATATAAAATCAATTTCTTGCTAAGAAAGATTAGGCATTGCATGGACATGCAAGTGTACAAAGTCCTGATGAGACAATGTCAATACTTCAAGCATGCTGCCAATTATTATTCAAACACCATCCCTGAAATGGATTTTCTTCTTGCAAAAGAAAAATAGCGTATTTCCAAAAATGAAACAAAGTGCACAATGCTGTTGTGGTTGGGCAGGAGGGAGAAAATATTAAATTATCTTACTTTGTCCATTAAAAAAAAAAAAATTCATAAGAGGGTACTTTACAAGGTGAAGCAAATCATGTCATCTTCAAATGCAAATCTTTTGCAGAGGCCTCAGATATGACAGGTGGATATTTTTGCCCTTTGAAGTGTGATTTATAAGAAATGCTGTGTTTGGCAGGCTGTTATAACATGTCATGGTGCTATTAGATGCAAGTCAGAAGTCCTTTATAATTCATTAGCATTCTTTCTTGATTGGAAACTACACAGCCACCTGCCCCTGCTGTTATTCAAAAGTAGAAGACAAGGTAGTCATTCAGAAAGTATTGGCCTGACAAGCATTTGGCAGGGATAATACCAGCATATCAAAAGTACAGAACAAGAGCAATGAAACTGCACATGATTTACTGGTCAAACTACTGATGTAAACTGCTGGGACTTATGCAAATCTTGTTTCTGCATCAGATAACCAGTGACTCGTATCAGTATAAAAAAAAATCCCTATTTCTGGGGCACCGAGTTTTACAGCAATCATACACAATCAAATTTATTGCCACACCAGTTGCTACAACACTCATACAAATGACATAAATACAAGAACTATGAGAGAAAAATCTTCAGCATTAAAAGGAAATCACCATCTAGTGTAACATGCAATTTGCACATTCTACAATTCTCATCACTGAATGCAGTGGTAACTTCCAAGGATTCACCTGCATTTCTCATCCTAAATTAAATCAGAAAATACAAGCAGTCTGACTTTACTAATAATGCATCCTACTTGTGCCAAACATTCATTTCTAACATCAAGAAATAAAGAACCGAAAGAGACCTTTTATACAAACATCTCCATATAGTTGATGAATGTATAATCACTTATTTTTTTCCTGTCTCAGTTCATGCTGTAGACAGGCTGGATGGAAGCATTTCCCCTTTTGATTTCTTTACTTTGAAAATTATATATCGAAATGTGCAATGGGGATTCTCTACATTGCTGGTGTCTGTTAAGGAGTGGACATTTTTCATAGACAAACTGCCAAAGACTACCATTGTGATCATTGACATTTCACATAGCCAGCTCCAAAGACAGACTGTGATAGCCAGATTAGACCATTTGCTATGCCATGTTCTTTAGACATACAAAAAACATACATATCCCCAAAAGCGTAGCTACTTTAGCTGCAATACACTTTTCTTCAAGTAATGTACAGCTTTAAAGAGATACAGAACCACCATTTATTTTGAGTATGCTCAGTTACTAGCCCATAAGAGAGACCTGTTTTCACTGAGCTACTTTCATGCTTACCATGTGAAGCTTTTGAAAGGTGGATTTGTTGATAGAAATCCAGTCATAACAGTGAGCAAAATGAAGTACTGCAAAGCTGTTTTCTAATGTAAATTATGCCACATGCGTGGCAGGACAGTTTTCTATGTGGAATTTACACAAGCAATTGAAAGAAGTGTGAAAGAAGATAATGCTCTGGAGTTCTTCCATTTTGAAAACCAGTAACTAAGTTTTCAAAATCCATACACATCCTTTTATGCCTTAAATGATTATATACCCAGTCCACAGCAATAGCTTCTTTTTTTCCTGAAAAAAAGAGCACAGGACGAATACAATTTCTAGCTGAAACCTGAACTATGAATCAATATCTATAATACAAATAATATATATATCTATATAATATATATATATCTATAATATCTATAAAGACTTCACAAGAAAATCATTTCCCCATTGCTTGCATAACACTCTCATACTATACTTGTATGCATGTAACATATGAACACATACCTTTAACAGATTAACTTATTAATTACAATATCAAAGTTTACGGTTGCTGTTTTTTGATCTCTTTACAGAGGGTTGGTAAAAAAGAGACTGAAAAGAATCCTACATGAGGAAAGCAAAAAGGAAATACCGGTGAATGGGACCTCCTGTTATTACAGAGGAGAGCAGATAAGCTGTATAGCTAGGATTGCAATTTTCTAGCCTGCAAAAAGCCCAGCATTATCACTATGTACACTCTTTCACCTTGGACCTATACACTATGTACAACTCTTTCAGTTTTCAAGGAACAACTTAATGCCCTTCATCTGGAAGTTTAGACTGGACTGTAGGAAGCATTTTTTACCTAACTGAGAGAGTGGTTAGACACTGAAACAGACTTCCTAGAGAGGTGGTTGATGCCCCAAGCCTGTCAGGGTTTAAGAGGCATTTGGACAATGCCCTTAACTACAAGCTTTAGCTTGGTTGGTCCTTGGCCAGGCAGGTGGACTTGGTGATCACTGCATTTCAGCCAAAATAATGTATTCTATTCTATCTTATTCTATCACATCTCTCTTCTAACAAGTAGTAAGAAAGCAGGTGATCTAGCTTAGATTCTAGCTCTTTTTAAAATTAACTTGTGCTAAAATTGTAGGGGGTCACAGCTGAGGAAATTCTGCCAACATCACACCAAAATCTTCAAGCTTCACAGTATGAAGGTACAGTGGAAGTCATCTTAAGGAAAGTATTTACAAATAAAAAACAGTGTTGAACGAAAGTTTCAGTGTTCTCCCTTTCATCAGCAGTTATGCAAATCACCTCCTGCTCTACCACAAATATTGATTTATATTAATCACAAAACCTTCATGACTTGCAGGCATGAGAGAAAATCAATACAGTAATGTTCTTGTTGGCTTTCTGCTACCCAGCACATTTGTGTGACAGAAGAGGGCACACAATGAAGCCCTGTGGTAAGTCTGTAGGTAAACAGATGAGAAATGTGAGAGCAAAAATGCTGCTAGTGAATGGAAAGTAAGTCCTTTAACAGCCCTAACACAAATATGCTTTGAATGCTGATTTTTTTCTTTCATCTCAGAAGCCTATATTTAGCATTCACTATGAGAGAACAGCTCTAGGAACCACATTTCCACTAGGCATTTGGTACATCTCAGGCTTATTATTCAGATGTTACTGACAGATCTCCTCTCATACTCTTCATACATAAAAATTGCCACAGTGAAGCTTACTTATTCAATTCTAACAGTGCATTTCATTCATACACATTTCTCTGTAAAACAGACACTGCTATGTGACTTCATGACCAATGTAACAATGTGCTTTTTAAAATAACACCTCCATGATGTCAAACACACCTGCGTCAGGAAAGTCAGCACATGGATGAATTAGTATTTATGTGTCACTGGAACTGATGTAACAGGATCTGTAGCATGAAAACCAAAGCACAGATGCCAGCTGAATGACACAGCTAGCAGAATGAGACTAAAAGAGAGTAAAATACATACATCCGTGCTGAGTGAGGTACTGACTCCTTAGACTGCTCTGTCTCCTGAAATGCACAAGGCCAGTGGAGTCAATGGAGATATTCCTGTTTATGTTTGCAATGAATTTGCATGTAGAACTTCTTCTACTGAATTGTGGTTCACTGCTCTCAAGCTTAACTTAGTTCTGCTTAAAAAAATAGTACTATTATTCCATGTAATTCTGTAATGGCATGTGAAATAAAGATTACAATTTTATAATTTTATGAATGCATTTTATGGCATTCAGTAAGTGGCAACATTTATCTGCAATCATTATTTCTCCTTCTTTGCATACAAAGCCCCTATATTGTGAGAAATCACTGAAAAATATTTTACTGTCTAAAAACAAGACCAGTGTAACATCATGCAGCCTAAGGGAAAATTCAAAATGCTTTACAGAATGAAATGTTCTGTGTTGTTGTTTTTTTTTTATTTTGAAAATTTCAGTGGTTTTCTCCTGGTACTTTCAATACAAACAAAAGTACTTTGAAACTAAAGCCTCAAAACATTTAATGCAAGCACTCTATATTTCCCCGAGTCCTTACATAATGTTACTTTTCAAGAAAGTCAGCTTCAGTACAAACTCTGCAATCTTCAAGCACTGGAGAATTGTGGGAGCTGTAGATCCAGTGGTTGTCGCTTCACCTTCTCCATCACCTACAAAGTCTATGGTCAGACTCTCAGCCGTTTGTCAAATTCAGGAATACCTCTGTGCACAAGGAGATCTGGGGAGCGGGCAGTACAGGAGGAGTGAAGGGTGAGGGAAGAACACACCCACCCATGGCTCCCACGAGGCACCAGGGCAGCACACGCCTGCCACACAGACCTCAAAGTCATCTGAAATGAGACTTTGCAATTCAGGAAACTGTTTTCGTTTTGTTTGATTTAAACCAAAGACCGCAGGTTTCCTTTGATTTCCATGGCAGAATATTTGCATCTGAAGGCACTGGGAGAGAGCTGAGGTTATTGTGTTTTATGACCAGAAGAGACATGAAACCAGGCTTTCCAGAGTACTGCAACTCACAGAATGCATCAGTGGTGTGTTTCCTACCATGCAGGGCCAATCTTGCAAGAACTTCAGCTCCACACAGCAGCAATACTTCTTCACAGCTAAATTCTATGCCTATGTAATTATACTCAGTTCTTCTGCAGTTAACAAAGTGTCAGAAATCTACAGCAAGCGTTAGCACGACAACTTCGGCCACCTTCAACCTTGGAAATAAGTACAGAATATCTCCATTTATCTCATTTGTTCCAGTCATAAACATCTTTAGAAGAATTCTACCTATTGCATAATAATTTATTTCCTCGAATTACTACATCACGCATCACGGTAATTTCAACACTTACTTCCTTTCAACAATTCAGATAATTATGTTTAAGAACTTAGAACAAGCTTACATAAAGTCACTTTATTTATTATGTGACAGTTACTGTATTACTCATGAGTAACCAGAGCCTGTCACATTGCAAAATTTCATGAATAATATGTCATATATTATGCATGCATGTATAGTTCAGCATCGTCAAATATAACCAAACAATTAATAAAACAAACGGAGAATGCATAATTGAAGTGCTAAACCTGAGAACTCAGAACTGAAATTACTAGCAGAGGATTACTCATCTGCCAAGAAAATATCCATTGTAAAGCAATCTGAGTGCACTCAACCAATCGACCGTTTTTAAAAAAATTAAGTATTGCTATTAGAAACTGATCATATTTTTTAACAGAAATAAATCCCCATGAAATTAGTTATTGTTTACCATAGTTGTAGCATTAACCTTTTGAAGCAAATTTAGCAAATTGCTAGCTAATGCTAATGACCAATTTTGAAAGGGATTACTCCTTAATTATATTATATACAGTAGTAGTCATAAGATAGGATCATTTCGATGCCAACTGCATCTTAACAGGAACAATGTGAATTGGAATTAACTACATTAATCCAGAATCAGTAGCTCGTATAATTAGAAGGGGCATGAGGATTGCTTAGATGTGTTATTTTTGCATGGCCATGGAAAAAAAAGCACCTTTGGTTTACATTAGAATTATTATGCCCTTTTAAAAGAACTGCTAAAGCATGGACAACAGCTTCCAAGGACCTATCTATTATCAGACTTATGCAGTGTGCTTGCTCAATTGTCTACTTCATGTGACCTAACCACCAGGACATAAGGGAGCATGGGACAGCCCTATTTTCAGGAGACTCTGAGTTACTGAGCTTTTACAAAGGGCTACTAGCTTCTTTTTTTACAAAACCACCACCAACAGAGTAAATATTCTCTTCAAAACCTGTCTATTCTACATAATATGTCATGAGCCACTGTAGCTATAGTGTTAAATGCAAATTTCAGAATCTGATCAATATATGCAAGATTGTTTAATTATATTGGTGTTGGTTTTATCTATGGTTAAAATGGAATAAAATGAAAAATGATTGAAACAATTCCAGTCTCTTATTCCAAAGGAGCTTCTGGATGTGCTTTGGACCCCAGCTCAGGCAGGACTCCTGTGTGCAGAGGAAGTGCCTTTTAGGATTTCAGGTGGTGAAACTCTAGCAAAGACTTCTTACAAGAAGCAGGGATTCTCTAGCACCTTCAAGAAATAAGGAGCTCCTGCCACAACAGAAGTGCAAGAGAAAAAGGAGGAGGTTGTAGGCTGCTGCCACAACAACTCCAGCAACCAAGGCCTTCTTCTCAAGTTCAAATAAATTAAGCACTCTCCAGCATCTTCTGTATATTCTAACCCATTCAATTAGGTCAAGAAGATGAGCACAGGATGTCCATTTTTATGCTTGTAGCAGCAGAGTCCCCAGAAATGGGGTAGAGATCAGATCTTCCAAGCAGAAAATGGGACTGTTTAGCAAAATGCAGTGATGTCCTACAGCAAGTGCAACTCACTGTGGCCATTTCTGCCCAAGGTTTTGTGACATTGGCTGGTGGCTGCCACATCACTGCCAGCACAGCAGCTTGCATCTCATCTCCCTTAGTATGGTTGAAGAGCTGGTTTTAGAGCAGGGTAGGAGCTCACTCTCTCTTCTGCAGATAACCAGGTGCTCCCTACAGCACAAAATCTGATATGGAGGCACAAGTGGTATTTACTCCAAACATGATTTCAGGCTCATTTAAGATTGATCTGCACTACAAATGACAAAGTGCTTGTCATATATAAATTTGCTAAAATAAAGTAAAAGGCACAGAAAATCTCATGTAATCCTCTGGTCAATCAAAACTGCTAAAGGGCTTAAATACTTAAAGTATTACAGCTGCAACTTGAAAATCATCTTTGTTCATGTTTCTTACTTATTTTTGTGCACGGCTAAGATGAGTAAAATCTCAAACCAGAGGGATAACTACTCCCAAACACACAGGCATTTGGATCTAGATCTGAACTTTGTGGCTGGCCTTGCCTCCCTACTGGCTAAAGCCCAAACCTCCATTACCAAGCACCCCAAACTGTGACATTGATGAGAACACGTGTGGGAAACTTTGCTCTTACGCACTTATAACTCCACAGTTGTCATCGCTTCCCTCTCCACAGCCTTGGCTGCAAATTTGAATGAAGCCCAGTGGTGCCTCAGTCCTTTCCTCCCCCTCTTTATATTTGTCTTTTTGTCCCCACTTTGAATTATATTTTCATACAATGCCAACTGAAAGCCCTCAAAGCTGGAATGCTTGCTGTCACTTAGACTATGCAAGGGAGGCAAACTTTTATTGGAAACATTCCTTCCCTTTCCTTTTAATTTTTGCTGCTCCCACGCTGTTGTTGGCAGCTTTAGATCCATATCAGAGGAAAAGCATGTAAAATGCATGCAGTTAGGCAGTGGTCCTGTAAGGCACTTCATGTGCACAAATATCTGCAGCTGTGCACTGCTTCTGATCTGTAGGAGACTACATATGGGCACTGAGATCAGCACAAATCAAATCCCTGTTATTAAACACATGTGTCTTTAAAGCAATGAGTCTTAATTCCTGTTAAGAGAGTCCAATAATAACAAGAAAAAGAAATTATATTCGCCCCCAGCAGAAGGGAAATTACAATCTCATTCTCTCTGTTCAGGTCATACAAGCCCAGAAATGCAAGAACATAAAAGACTAATAAGGCTTCTAGCGAGATGTCTTAAAAAATCTGAAGCACAATTAGCATTCAAATCATATTTACAGTTTTTTCCTCCCTATTGCCAGATGTCTTTTATGGTTTCTCACTCTTGGTAGGCAGCAAGAACCATCAGCTAAAAGCCAAAACTAAGTGTATTCAGATTCCTACCTGATGTACATTTTAACAAAAAAGATGAGAAGCCGGAAACAAATTAACAGGCAAGGTATTAATCTCCAAGCACATTTATATTGACTTTAACTATCTTACTGAAAGCAATCCTTATAAACTAAGGAGCACAGAGCATAATAAAGGAGGGGCTAAGTGATAATTAAGGAGTTGCTATATGCAACTGAGACTAGCTGGCGCTAAAGTCCACTTTGGCTTCATTCCCTGAAATCATATGCTGCAAATGAAGTAAAACCAAGAAGATTTATTGAAAAGCCAATGAATAGCAACACTTCCTTGCAATTATTATTTTTCTTTCTTATATATGAATTGAGATATAACTCCATGCTGACCTTTGAAATACATGCCTAAAAAGTACAGCATTTTTGCCATGAGTTTAGGAAATGTAATGTAAGACAAGAGACTTAGGGAGGCTTACAGTAATAATTCACTGGAAATACTGCATTTCTGTCATGTAATTTTACAACCAACATAAATTCATATGGGTACATATTTCAGCTGGCTTCTGGAGAGCTACCCATCAGTATAAATTTCCACAGAATGAAGCAGCCATACACCTCAAAAGGTATTGACATTAGTAGAATCATATTTTGAAACCTTGCTCATGCAGAAATTCCTACCAACACCTTAAGACATGTTACTGGTACAAATAATTTAAGACACAACAGAAAAGCTGACAATATGCTGAACAAAGGCCTCTTTCTTTTACTAGACTCTGCTTACCAGGTTACTGATAAAATCAAACCTTTATACATGTTTGTGTTTCTGCCCTGCTTTTTTTTCAGATTTGCATTATATGTGCAAATCTGCATTCGGTCATTTATCCACGGTTGTGCATGAGGTGTTTCGGGACATCTCTCCAGCCTGACCACAGCCCCTAGAAGAGCCAGTTGTACTGATGGACACAGCAACTCACAAAAGACTCACAGCTATCCTCTACAAGGAATATTCAATGATATGCATGAAATAGGTTGGTGATTCCTACCCTAGATGACCCTTGTGCTGCTAGTGAATATATAGATCCAACAGGAGACACATCTAGGCTAAAGTTTACATATTTCTAATTTTACTTACAGAAGGATACAATCTTGAAACTAACATTTAGCAGGGAAATAAAAGAATTGCTGCTTTTTAATTAGGGTAATCAAAAATTAGTAATTAGTAATTTTTAAATACTTAATTCTACATATATAATATGTAATAGAATTAGCCCAGGCAACAGCTAGTTTGAAAAGGTCGGAGATATTTTGGGGTTATTTTTGCTGTATTTCCCAGTGTAGTATAATCTTAAATTGCAGATATGGGTAGCTGACATTACAGTATGCCAAGCAAAACACTTTACACTTTCATTTTTTTTTCTAATCAGCAGAGGCCACCAAGCTTCTGCACTGAGATGTAAAGGAGGTGCTCTTATAACCTTTATCTTTGGAGTGAGGTAGGCTTGGTACCTCTTAGTTACTTTCCTTTAATGTGAGTCTACCACTGAGATTTCTGTTTTCTTGTCCTTGCTGTGAAATGATGAGTCTTGGTTGTGTTTGTTTCAAAAATACTGCAATTCTCCTGTGAAACAGATGAAAATTTCAGTTGATAATATATCAAAAGGTTCCCTTCGCAAGGTAGTCCCTAACCAATTCACAGGTAATATAAGTGTCTCTCCTAAAGCTGATGTCAGGAATATTTTGTCACTTGAAGTGAGGCAGAGACAAGCTTCAAACTCACACTGATCACCCCCTCTCCAAAACACCGGCATTTCAATTCCTACAACCCTCTGGTGTGCAACTGATAGGCCCGGGCAATTCATCTCTGCTTTCCAGCATTCCCAATCTGCTGTTACCAGCTGTTCCTACACTAAAAAACAACTCTTGTTTGCAACTGGTAATGTAAAATACAACTTAAAAAAGCATACCAGTAACAGTGAAGATGGTAATACAAAAATACTAAATGCCAGACTGTTGTTGACTTTGGTATTTCTGGTTTAATGAGCAAGCTGGAATTCCCAAGTTGAGGAAGCCATAATTAGCATGGTGGCTGCCTCAAAAACACATCCATCTCTGTGAACAGGATACTCCTGCTATCTGTTAAGAGGTAGGAATATACTGTATTCTTCATCCTTCTAACATCTAAAGCTGTATTGTGAAGATAACGCATGTGCAACTTGTGACAAACCTGAAAACCCCAGAGTTCTCTTCGTGGCAAGAGCCCTGTTCACATCAAATGAGCATTTATTTTCCTTAAATGCAGACATCAGATGATGATTGGTCAAATATTGGCAAAGCTCTCTGCAGGCAATAAGAGAGTGGTGAGTGGAACAGAGATTTAATGGACGTCTTGAAAATGCCACAATGAACAATGTGGTACTAATTTTATTTGGCATATAAGCCCAAATTTTCTAATACCAGGTGTTAGCAGCTGTCTGTCAAGGAATAAAAATATGACATAATATTTACAACCTCTTGTACTGCTCCTCTGCCTTCTCATAAAGCATGAATACTCAGGTTTTACCTCCATTTTAATAATCAGTGGTGCTGCAGTAACATTTAGTACTACTTTACCTTACAGCAGTAAAAATAACTTCACTGAGGAATTATTAATTCAACTTCAGTGGCCAAATTAGGAATTTGGTTTCAGTTCAACCTTTTTGAACCTCTTAATCTTACTGAACATTTACAGTTCCACCCCATCTTTTCTATGAGTTTTTTAATCAGTGGAGTCAGTAAACTGAAGGAATTCTGCTTTTGAAGGTCAGGAGATTTTGCCTACATAGTAAAGATCAGATTGTGATCACACATCTCTTTTACTGTGAATTTTCTAATTTTTAGACAAGGACTAGGAAAAAAGGACATAGAAGTTATACAAGAAAAAAAAGAAACAAAAAATATAAAGCAAAGGATTAATTCTTAATTCTGATTATTTTCTGATGTACCTTTGTATACAAAATCCAACATAATACACTCTTTTTCCTTGATTTTGCTGAAAAATACGTTAAAAAAATTGTGCCTGCCTTGTCTGAGAGAGCTGGTGCCCATTAAAAAAATCTATGGGTCACTGAAAATGCAGTCTTATAATAGAACACATTAGTATACAAGGTGTATTAAAATAAGAGGCAGCAAAACTAGCTACAAGCAAATTTCATCATTTCATACTGTGGTGCATCTGTATAAAACAGCAGCTGGAACTCTGCAGGCTTTATAACCTTCTATTTGGGGTTCTCAACACACCGAATTACCAGCGTTGTGTGTGCACAAACAGGAACTGCCACACCATTAACAGACAGGCAGCGAATGCATTATTTTCTCCCTTTTCTCCTATCCCTAGCTAATGTCTCATCATAACAACCCCGTCAGCTACCACTGATAATCTGCCCTACCTCTTGTCTTCATCTCAAACACAGCCTCAAAAATGACTGTAAGTAATAACCAGCCTGGCTGTGAGCTGAAGGCAGACAGGGAACTGGGAAAAGCGGTACATGCAAGCTGCTGACCTTCAAAACAGCCCTTTGTAAAACATATGTGCTGCCACAAAATAATATTAAGTAACCTTTCCCGTGCTGCCACTCTCAGATTCACACTGAGGCCAATCAATATTGCCCTGCAGCACCAGAGAGGCATTCCTACATGCTCATGAAGGTGCCTGGTTTAATGTCATTCAGCCTAATACCACTAGCTTCAAAATAGCCCAGCATACCCCATAGAGGTGGCAACAAAGAAAAAGCCAAGCCAGGCCAGACAGCCCAAAGTGCCTTCCCCAGCAGATGACCCCACTGGCTGCCTGGGACAGGCACAACTCCCTCCTGCAAAAACCCTCGAAGACAGAAGCACTTTCAGGGCCAACCAGCTAGACCCTAGGAAATGAAGCTGACGGGGTCAGTGAATTTGCTACTTCCATGAAAGAAGTCAGCCTTCCCTCCACCCAGCCCGTCTATAGCTTTCTGGGGAAGAGGTTTTGTTTTATAAGTAAGGTTTTGTTTCATAAATAATGGCCTGTGCCCACAAGACGTCGTGGGACTCACCATAACTGCCCTGGTGCTGAGGGATTCTTTTCCTAATATATATCTGAAAATTAGACTGCAGGGTCCTTCACTCCCTCAAACTGCAGAAAACACTCAGCAATATTATCCAGAGGCCTGGGTACCCAGCATGGCTTCAGCCAGAGCCCTACTCTGTACGGACTAATGACTACAGCTCAGAGCATGAGACACACACTATAAAGAAAGAGTCTGAAGACTGCTTTTTTCCTCCACACCACTCATTTACTCTCCCTGGTGTTGCTCAGGCCTCGCAGCTCCCCATCTCACAGCAGGAACTTCAATCCAGTGTGTTATGACAGGCACACTCCAGTGGCTAAGGCAGCCCCTCTAATGCACTCGCAGTCTTATTTATAAACTCCTTCCAGCATTTCAAAAATTTAAAAATAAGCTGATCTGCCATGCATTTGATATACTTCTTCCATACAAAAGTCTTTGTGCAAACATAAATTTTAAATGTTCCTTTCCCTATTACTTATTCCCTCCATACTTAGTGCTTATACTTTGTGAAGCACACAATGATCTGTTGTTCATTTAAGAGCTTAAAATCCATACCAGTTTCTTGTAACTAAAGCCAACACACTGCTTTACTCAAGCGAGATCTACTGCATGAAACACAATTACCCATCAATTGACTACACATCAATGGGACAGCACATGATTAGACAACAGTGGGGAATCCTAATGATCCCCTGTGAGAATTAAGGGAGTGCAAGCCTCTCATTTTCTGCTCCATGATGTGTAGATGAAAAGTGCACTGGAAAGAATACAAAATGAATGGCAGTATTTTTGTGCACATCCTAACTTCATTTCCATGGGAATGTGGAAATCTAACAAGACCATGATTATCACATGGAAGACAAAAAAAACACTGACCATAATGTCTTACTTAAGAGCACAATGACTTGTCCACCTCTTCAGCCCCAATGTTTTCAAAGCAGCTGTTAGACACACACACTCAGCCTCCAAGAATCTGGGGGTTCATTAACATGCACAGGTAGGTGGCAGATACACTGTGCCACAGCTCTAGGGACACTTCACCTGACTCTGAGTGGAGGATTACTCCTCTGACAGGGCACTGCAGTCAAATTAATACAGCCCTCCCAGGGCCTGACATAGTGCAACAGCACACTACAAGGATGCTGACCAGTTTTTACTTGTGTTTATTCCATTCCCCATCATGTGGGTAGGGGAGAGTTCAAACCATGCATATGGGTTTCTTTAATCTTCTGAAGAAGAAAATAATTTTAAAATGGGCTATAAACCATGATTGCACACTCTATTCATTTCAGCCCAGGATATATTAACATCCCAAGAGAGATCTGAATGTTACCAAAGGCTGTCAAATTAACAGAAATGCATTGACAAAAAGAGTTATGCTATTTTAGTGCAGCAATGATGGTGCTAAGTGATGGCAAAGTATGGCTAAGCTTACAGGAAAATTCCATTTTTGCCTGTTCACAAAAAAAAAATGCAATTTTTGTCACCTAATTTTTGTCCTTGCTTGGTTTGTTTGACATAAAGGGATCCTGTGGCTTTCTCTTTCATGGTTCTTTCACAATCAGTACTTTACAAGGTTTGACACAAAAAAATCTTCAACAGAGCTGATCAAATTGCTTCGCAGTTTTAGGAAATTTAGTGATACATACACTACAATACAAATCCAGTAATTTTATAGGAAAATTAGGGCAGCAATGTCCAGCACATGTAATTTTAGCAAATACCTCCTATCTGGTGTGTACTATCTTTCAGTCACTGGATTTTTGACTGTTTTGGGTCTCTTGTGTCACACAGTAAAAAAACCAATGTTTCCCTTGTTCCCTAGGCAGCCAATTTTGTGGAGCACATGCCAACATTATCAATGGGATTTTCCATACTAGATTAACCTCATAGTTCACCTTGTCCAGTACCAAGTGACTAATGTTATCCATATGGTACTTTCAAATATCACTTATTTTGCCAGTCTCAGTAAACTTAGTTTGGTTGCCTTTCTTAGCAACAGATGTGCATTGAATAGGGCTCTCAGTGAGTGAGAGCTCTCTAAAACATGGCTCAGTTTTCTCTTGTTAACTTCATCCTCTTCCAAAGCTTTCCTATCTCACTGCTCCATTGCTATGAAATTAGTAAGCGCCCTTCTTTCTTTCGTTTTTTCATCAGTAGAGTTCAGTAGAAATCAGTATGTTTTTAATACTCTTTGAAGCAATTAAATGGTTGATTTACCCTGAAATTTATTTATTGTCATATTGGGCGATGATCAATGCTGAAGGAGTGACAGTAAGGTACTTTTTGCAGTGCTCTAAGCTATAGTCAGCAAAGGACTGGGAGAGAAAAGACTGGGACATTTCTACCTTCCCAGGTAGAAATGTGATACACAAACATCCACTCTTGTTGCAAGCACCGGAGACCTGCAGGTCTGGCTCAAAGCTGTCTTTCCTTCCATTGCTCTGATTCTGTGGTGAAATATCTCAGGTAACCAGAAGGATCTGACAGCACATCTATCTGTTATTTGTGCTCACCAGTGCAGTACTTGAGCAGTTAATGATAACAAGCACTGTACCAAAACCAACGTGCTTTGGCAAACATCACTTAGGACACGTCTTTGGCAAGCTGCACACACGTAAAGTGAATATTTCACTTCTACTTTGAGGAAGTAATAAAGCCTTTGGGTCACAGACATTAAAATTACTCATATATTGGGAGAGTTACAAGATGAAATACAAAGGCTGCTATGCCATATTTTGGATGACCTTCTCATCCTAAAGTGCCCATGACTATGTAATGTTGTTTGCTCCCTGTCTCAAGTCATTCCCTGTACATTCAATTAGCAAAAATAATTGCTTCATCACAAACTGAATAAAAATGCCAAGACCCATTTAGAGACAACAGCAATCTTTAAACAAAACCCATTTGCAGGAGAGCTGAAGGCATTTCAAATACGCATATGAGATTTAAAAATAGAAGAACACTTCAGAGTGTACAAACTGCAGAATTAAACTGCAAAATCCTGTTTAATTTCAAAGGTGGCAGGGTTACTAATGCATCAGCTACTTCAAAGACGAAAAAATAAATTGCTTTTTTAAAACACTGGCAGTTCCTTCCAACATGA
This sequence comes from Aleadryas rufinucha, assembly GCA_013397815.1. Taxonomy (NCBI): domain Eukaryota; kingdom Metazoa; phylum Chordata; class Aves; order Passeriformes; genus Aleadryas; species Aleadryas rufinucha. The sequence goes on along the minus strand of VZTH01009132.1, from coordinate 367,045 downwards.
TGGGAAATACATAAGATTTACCAAATATGAAATTTAATGTGCACAGGTTGTTCAAAAATGCCTTAACTTGCATGAGTGAGCATTACAAAAGGCATAGCTTATCGACACAGTTAGGCTCAACTTTGGAAATTGCTGTTCAGTCATGAACTCAAATAGTCAACCCATAAGGCCATCTCTCTATTTTATTGCATAATGCTGGAAAAATAAAGTGTTGTTTATATAGCTGGAAGGCTTTGCTCTATTATAAAACACAACAGGAGAGTAATTTTTTTAATATCATTATTTAGCATGTGCATGACCATAGATAAATAGCAATCCACTGAAGAATTTAGGGCCTCCCCTGAAATATTTTTACAATCCTCTCAAAACCAATGAACTTTTGACTCAAGACTGGGTTTTGTTTTCAACAATTATTTTTCCTAAATCTGTTAGCAAGCCCTTATTACCTTTGCACTAAATGCAATTAAAAACCCAATACCATGCTCACAGGAAGGGCATATGCCTGGTTACTGGGATCCTCATTCTCAGGCTGGGCTAGCAAGAGCTGTTCCTCCACACTGAGTTTTACTGGCTCCATACAGCAACTCAATGAAGTTGCCAAATAAAATATTAACAGCTCTGTTTGGTTTATGTTTGAAAAGTTTCCCTGGCATTTAGGAGCTCGTGTAAACACAACACTGCATGGATAACACTGGCTGAGTCCCTTGGCATCAGGGGGATGCTATGCTGTGTCCTTGGGATCATATTTTATTGATGAAAAAATGGTGACCTGGAGAGATGAAAGCACACCCATTTTTACGAAAATATAGTTTACCTATCAGGTGATCCTTTAAGATGCTTTCAGAAGATGAGCATAACAAAATATGTAATGAAAACATTCAAGTTTATCAACAAAAACGTGAAGCCTGTGTTTCCAAAAAAAACCCCAAAACCCCCAAAATCAACCAACCAACCAGCCAAACAAACAAACAAACAAACAAAAAACCCAAAAAATAAACTGAGAGAAGAAGCTGGAGCAAACTGGAGAACTGCATGGGTGTTTGCAAATAGTGGCTGTTTGCAAATAGGCACAGGATAGGTACACACTGTGTGACAAGGGAACTGTTCCCTGCCAAGTCTGAATTTTTATCAGGACATACACACCTCCATCTGAGGCACAGAGACAAAACAACAACTCAAGCTCCACAACCACTTTGAAATAGGAATTGTTACCAGGACATTGAGTGATAGTGTAAACCATGTAAAAGAATGATTCTTAATGATTAGTGTTTAATATATGATGGCTATTGATCCAGTTATTGAATGTGTTTTACGAGGAATTGAAGTATTCCTGAAAAAAAAGGACAATATTGAGAAATAAATGGAACTTTTAAAGCTTTTTTCTACCACTTTCCCATATGTGTTTGTGTGTATGTGTATATATATATATATGTATGGTATAATACTTAAATCAGTGTCTCCAGCTTCTGTCAAACAAAAGAATGTCAAAGTCGTAATATCATACTTTTCCTATTAATAAAACAAGAGGATACTATCACCCTTCAGGAATGGGAATGCCTCATCATGTTCCCCTCTCCTCTCCAAATTCATTGAACAGTAAATATTTCAAAGAGTTCAAGCTTGTTCATTCACTCTTTTTTCCCTCCAGCTTTGTATAGCTCCTTTGAAACAGCTGTCCTCAAAGGATCCGATACTGAGTTTTCTGATCCTGTTTCAAATTCTCAGCAAGACTTCTGAGTTCTGTTAAAGATTAGGCAACATTTTTCTTTGCTGAGGCCTTCTAGCCATCTGAACAAGGAATGAGCCCCCAAATACACTAAACAAAGGTGACATTGCTGTTGGCCATGAAACTCCGTAAAGCAGATAACTTCCATTTAAGAAAATAAAAAAACCCAACATGATTTAAACCAGTCCTTATCATGCCATCTGAATCAAAAAACATATGTACATATCAAACTTCTACAGCAAAGTAAATAGGAAACAACTGGGATTTTAGCAATTGTGATATAAATGAAAAATGCTCAAAAAAGGGTAAAAGTATACTGTGGGATGGAAAGCCAAATGTTCCTGCATATTCCTTCCTTAAAATGCTGTTATGTTTAGCAAAGGTTGTAAACTGCCCACTCTCAGGTATAAAGTATGGGGTGTGAATCCTACCACAGCGATCTTACAGGCAAGCATTTTCTGTAAATTTGAACTATTCTGGGAAATTGCAAGTACATGTGGACTATTGTATATGTGTGTGTGTGTGTGTGCGTGTGTGTGTGTGTGTGTCTGTGTGTGTGTGTATGTGTATGTGCCTGGGCACATTTGTGAGAGCAAGATCACAGTGTTATGAACCTCCACATCTCACAAGTTCAGAGTTTCAGATTTCAGCTTGGTTGACAGTGCTTCTTAGTTAAATTATTCTTTATCCATTTCTGTGAAATATTTAGTGACACACAGGATGGCGATTTTGTTTTCTGAAATTAAGTAGAATGAATCCTGAGCAGCTATGTGGTTTACTAACACCATGCAAATACGGAAAATTTCTTCTCTAAACATATTCCCCCTCACCCCTCCTATAGTTAAGGGATTTTACAGGGGAACTGACAACTCAGGCTGCTGAGTTCATACGCACACAAAGGCTCTTGCCCAGAAGGTGTCAGGATGGGACTGTAACAGTAAAGGCAAGTTCCAAGGTAAAAGACATGCTGCTGACCTTTAACTGCTCCTTTGAGACGTGGTGCCATATGGAACTCACAGGCGGGGTGTGTGCTGGCACCAGGGGAGTTTCTATCCTAGCAGTAAATGCAGAGGGCACGCTGCCAGCCACCTTCCCTTCATGCAGCCAGAAAAGGGGCAGAGAGGGGTCCTTTCTCTCAGCCAGAGTTCAGAGATGAGATCAAACCCTTCAGCAGGGGAACTGTAACAGGAGAAAAGGTTGGGAATGTACACACTAGTGGCACATTTCAAAGTCGGACACAAGTGAGTATCCTTGCGATAACCAAGTGAGCGTGCCCTTCTCTTCTGGATGTGTGTATGTACAGTCATTCTGTGAATGGCTTCAGCTGGGACCCTGTGACTACAGACAGGGGAGGCACAGTAGTGTGTAAAGTCACGATGTGAACAAAAGCTGAAGCACAGCCCCTGCCAAGTGCAGCATTGCTCCCAAAACACCAACAGTGACACAGAGCACAGCTCCAACTGCTGCTCCAGGCAGCTGCCCTGCCAGCTACTCAGACGTGGAGCAATGAAGAAACCTTGAGTTTGCCTGTCTGGCCTTCAGCAAAGTGGGTAATCGCAATCTGAGATTTGAGAATGTTCCTTCACCTTGTAATTCCACTATGGCGGATTTTTTTTTTTTTTTTTTTTAGGAGAATAGGAGTCTGTTTGACATTTCTGTTGTAGTCACACAAAGGTGAGTGGTCCTCTAAAAGGTTGTGTTCTACCAACACAGTAAACCAGAAACTGTCAGCAATTCTCGTGCCGACAGGGTTCTCCTGAAAACCCATTTTGTCTGGTTTTGGAGCCCAGCTGATGGAAGCACAACTTCCTGTGTCTCAAGGAACCTGTGCCAGAGAGAAGCCCTGGAACCAAGGGTGTTTTTAATTAGGGTGGTTTTTTTAAAATTTCTAGCTGATTCTGGTACTGCTGAAGAAGGAAAATGTGCAGGCCTTTGTATGTAAATGTATCAAGCAGATGGGGAATATCCCACTTCATTTCTTTTTAGTTCTTTATTTAAGCGCCATGCAGGATATTTAACTGTGGTGTTTTCTTCTTCCAGACAGGAAAGACAACTGGGTAGGCCCATTAGAGACCAAAAATTCTCTACCACAGCCCTTGATGCCAGGGGAGGTCATAACCACATGCTTTCTGGGCCAAAGTCAGACACTACAGTGTGAGATTTAGGGACAAGATGGGGAAACCCAGGACCAAAGTTATAAAATAAAAAAATAAAATAGTAAAAATACTCAAAAGCATTAAAAAAGTAGGTAAAGCAAATGAAAATTAAAAATTTAAAGGGTTATGATGCATCTAAACAGTGGGGAACAAACAGAAAGTGTAACACAAACAACAAATGGAAGTAAAATGAGGAATGAGCTCCAGTGTTCTTACTCTCATGTGAACCACATAGTGTGGAGAACCCAGATTAGAGGCTACAGGTACTACAAAGCTAAAAAAATAATTATCTGAACAGCAATCCTTGAATGTATATGCCCAAGATGTGAACACAAGAACATATATGAACCAACTGGATCAGTGATTCAATCACTGGCAGTAAATTCAGGACTTCTGAACACATGGTTTGGTAACATTGTCTTATTTCCTAATTCTCATTGCTTGTTTGCAAGTTACAGATCATGGGACTGACAAAAAATGAAATATCAGAAGTTTCACAGAGGAGCAGGTGGTTTTATAGTATTCACTGTCTGACTATGGGACACAAGGAAATCAAAGCTCGAGTTACAGATAAAAAACACAAGAAAACCTCTAGTTGGGGATTTTTTCATCAAAGTCACACACACGCATGGAATTAACATGAGTAATTAATAATCCAGGCTGAGATTAGTCAACAAAATTCTAGACATACATCCCAGACAGCTGTTCAGTTTCGCTTTAGAACCACTAGAGATAAATAGCCTTTTCTGGATCATGAGTCATCTCATTTTAAAGATGCTGTCTGGTTTAGATTTGATGAATTTCATCCCATCTTACTTTTTAACCTCTGACTGCAAAAACAGCCCAAAAAACCTGCTTTGAAATAGACACCTATTTTAAAAAAATCTAAAATTTCACAGGATAGATTCTACCTGTAAAGCAAGGCCCATTATGGTGCACAAAAGTTTACTCTAAATATCAACACATTTGACAGCTTCAGCTATTTCATGGAAGCTCAGCTCATCCTAGTCTTTGGCAGACTTTAATGAAGTGTCTTTGAACCCAGAAAAGCTCAATGCTGGAAAAAAGCTCTATAACAGTTATGCAACAATGCTTTTGACTTTAGTCCTTGAAAAATAAGGACCAGGACAGTCACAAAAATGTGATGATCTTCTCTAGCCTTTTTTTCTCTAACAGGGCTTGGGTATTGTGGTACAGTTTAGCCTTATACAGGCAGATCCACCACATCTTAGGAGAAATCCATCATGCATACACAATGATTTGAGGTGGTAGAATTTATGATGTGCATTGTGGGTAAATATTTTCCCCTCTAATTTCTCATTACTTACTCTCTTCCAGCAGAGATGAGTATCCCAGTATGTCCAAAATTTGGAAGTTCATCTTTTTTAAAACTGCAGTTTTATACTTCTCATCAAACATAATAGTCAGAAAGCTCTGGCTGAAATGTGAACAAAATGTCTGACTGCATATGCAAACAATATATTTGAATCCTAAATTTATTAAATTAATAATTCTAAACTCAACTGAAGAGTTTTGAAGTGGTAAGTCTGTAGTATGCCTACAGATACAATCAACAATGCCAATAATAAGGAAGTTCAACTTCAGAATGTGAAAATAAATCCTAACAAAATGTTACACCAAATTCTTCACCTGTCTTTCCTAAAAAAGTCACACGTAGTGCAGGGGACTGTGTACTTTCTACCTGCGTGGTATGACCAGCAGCCTCAAAATCTCTCTGTTCCTCTGAAAGCTCTTTGGGTGACAAATGGGGTTAAATTCCAACAGATATGAGGGCAGATCTTCTGTGAGTTCAGTGTGAATTTGTGACTGTAGTTCAGCAGTCTCAGAACATGTGCCATAATTAAGATGAGGTTTCAGAAAGCAAAAATTGGAGCAAGATACACCATGAAACACTGCCCAAACAGCATTGACTATATCTTGCATGTAACAAAGATTTACTGTCCCTAGAAGACAACACCTTTTGACCAGACGATGTTCCAGACTCTGCCTCACACTCTGGAGGAGCTCAAGAAGGAGCTCAGTTCTGAAATTGCTAGTTCCTCATCTATACAACATGCTTCCTTTTCCCAGTTGAAGCTAAGAGAAGAGAAGATTTATTTGGAGCAAATCCAACTGATTCATTTTAAAGAGCAATAACCTATGCCAAAAGATTAAGATATTATGATAGTTTGAGATCCTAGTTGAAAGAACAACTGTTATTAAAAATAACACAACATACTGAAACGAAAAGATTTCTTCCAAATTCTAAGTTGCCAGAGAAAAGCCCACGATTCCAAAATGCAGAGAGATTAGACAAATATTTAAAATAAATACAAATAACATCTTCAGTGTGCTTGGGTAAATACAGTGCACAGTACCTGAAGACAGCCTAGCACTTGGTGTATAATAAGCCTACCTTTTCCAGTACTACAGATCAGGATCTGGGAGACTTTAGTAGTGCATGTTATAGCATTACTGTGGGGGGAGGAAGGAGACCTGAGGAACAAGGGAGGGACCAGCAAGGGCATACCACACCCATACTTTATTGTAAAAAAATACTGTAAGAGAAGGCCCTATGCAACTTGCTTGGCAGATAACATAGCAGCTGGCTTTCTTTGTTTAAACAAAAAGTCTTACTAATGTTGCATCTGATCTAGAATTTTAAAAGGCTAAAGATTTTCCAGTACTATGCTTTTATTCTGTTGAATGTTTTGAAGCACAAAAAGAGGAACTGCTTCAAATATTTATTCACTGTCCACTCAATTTTTTAGAAAAGGAAGAGCTAAAAGTGTATGTGGCAGCCTGTTTCTGTGCAGGAACACTCAAGTACTTGTCATCTGGCATAAGCAAGACAAATAATGCTGAGTCCCTTCTGCTTTTTATTCTTGCAAAGGATTAAATTCAGAGATTAACCATAATGTCTTTCAACTACAGGCTCACATATTCATGAATAACAACAAGAAAATCTAAATCAGTACTTAACGTGTAATTTTATGCTGCATCTTCAAGAGCAGCATGCTAGCAACTAAAATAGTACAGAGACAGGAGTCATTTTATGAGCTGATTCTGAAATATTGCATACATAGTTTTGGACAGTTTTAGGAGTTCTATTATTTAGGTTTGGGAAAATAAGCTCAGACTGGTTTTAGGTTGCTATTTTGAAAGATAATTAAGATTTCAGGCAATTTCAATATTTTTCATAGTAAACCATAGACTGCAAAGTTATGTTAAGAAAAGTATTTCAAATATTTGCAATAGTCAGAAGAAATACAACAACATTTCAAAATAAGGTAGGTATTAAACAAAGATAATTTAGGTATAGTGCTAGACCTATACATAGTGTGTTGGAGCTCTACTTTTGCTCAGCTTTGATTGGCATCCAAAACTGATGAAGACGTGAGCACCCAGGAATAGGCTTTGAGTGGATGATGAAGTACAGCAGAAAAGAAAATGAGCCTTGCTATGGTATTGCCTTCTCAGTGAAGAGGTCAGGAGCCAGACCCACTCTCTGCAAGTCCATCACCATCTATGACCCAATTCCTTCCTGCTATGTTCTGGAAAACTTTTGCAATGTACAAGTCACTCTAAATCCCAAAGAGGCTTCCCACTGGCTGCAACAACTTGTTTTGGGAAAGTGGGCACAGATTCAGGTCATGATTCATTTTTTAACTTTTTCTTGCACATGGGGCATGGAACTGACATCAGCTTGCAAGCCTCGTGATGGTCAGTAGCCCTCATGTAACCTGATTTCTAACAGTGATGGCAGGAGCCACAGCACTGGGTTCTCAGTAGCCTCACATAATAAGCAGAACTGTCTAAATGTCCAAGAAATACAGAATTAAGGGGTTATTTTAGCCATTTCTAGAAGTATGAAATTCTAAGCCAAATTCTAGAAGTATGAAACTCTAAGGAAAATAGTGTATTACTCACATTCTAGCTTCCTTTACGTGCTCCTTATTGAAAAAAATTGTTAAAGGCCTGCAACATTTTTTCCCCTAAAATTCAGAAGAGTAAATAAAGAATAAATCTGGTGCTAAATATGCAGTTACATTTTTATTCATATATCCTAAGTGCAAATATCGTATATCTGTATCTGCAAATATTCTAGGAAATGCAACATGCATTTGAATTTTTAAGGTGTTATTAAGGGTTTAATGTACTGTAGACAAATTCTGAATTCATCACTTCAAATGCTGGCATGTGAAAACTGAACTGTTCTAAACACAGAATATTGTGAAATATTGCTTTTTCAATCTTTTCTTTTTGTTCTTTCTCAAGTAATTAAGACAGGTTGGATATCTCAACACTTTTTCATAGATTCATTTTTAGCACTATCAACATTTTCATTTCAACTTTTAATTGGTCTATTATGCTATGAAAACAGTATAATTTTGGTTTTACATTTTGTAAATTATAATACAAAATTCAGAAAGAAATGCTCTCAGTTGAAGAAAAAAATGAAATAAACATTCCTATTAACATTCTGATTCGGAAGAATCTGCATATCTCAATGTAATGTGTGCTGATGGGAAGAAACACAAACGTGATTTTGAATGGGAAGTGTTGGAAGTAGGGCATGGGCAATATAAATGCTTTCAAATCATTCATCCAATTACATTTACATCAAATCAAAGTGAGATAAATGAAAACTAGAAACTTTTCAGATACTATTCACACAGATCACAAAAGGAATAAATGCACGTATTCCTTTCATGGTGCACTGGACATGGTTGAAAAAAAGTCAGTGATCTGATTAGTAAGAACTTACACATACTCACCAAAATAATACAAACACTGTGTCTTGGCTTCACACACTTATATAGTTGTACAATTTCAGGGAATTTTACTGCAATAATGCTATTTATGTGCAGCTGTCTTTGACAGAACCTAGTATATATTGAAGTGATAGATGTTTGAGAAAATTAACATGGGCTAAACCGAAATCTTAGCACCTCAGCTGAACTGCTGTGCCTGCCTTAAGTCTTGAATTGTCCACAGTGAAGGAAACAGATTATTTTAAAGCTTTTCTACAAATAGATCTCAAGTTCTTAATTTTATTTTGAGCTGACATCGCGTTTCTTGTCATAAACACTGAACTCCCATAAGAAATAGGAATCAGAGTGGCTGGAATATGGTAATGGACTGAGCATTGAATCTATGTTGTAAAACCTGGATTAGCTTCCCAGTGTTCTTGGATTACCTTTAGCAAGTTTCTTCACCTTCCTGCACCTCACTATGTTTTTTCCCAGTTGCTTTAGCTGTTACCATCATATATTCGAGGCAGAGACTATTTCATGTAATGTGTTTGAGCAGTTCTACGTGGTGGCATTACTCCAAATTCAAGCCTTTAGATGCTACTGTAGAATTAGTCAGAACGTAAAAATGAAAGCTTATGATGTTTTCTGAATGCTGCTGTTTCCATCCTGAAGTTTCTTGCACTTTGACTAGTCCTATCCAATAAATCATTGCTGCAAAGACTAAATATTGTTAATCCCTTAATCAAAATATTTTTTCAATTCATTAACATGAACTTTACACAGGAAGCAATTTTAAATACTTACTTAATATTTACTTGTTTACTTACCATGATCTTATGAACCATTATGAGAAATTAATGGTGTGAGCTGAACTGACATTAAAAGAAGTTTTAAAGCATTTCTGCTTTCTTTAAGCTTTTTTAAAAAAAAGTCTTCATCAGCATCAGTGACTTTTTTTGAGGGAAGCGGGGAGAGAACTTCATTTGCTTACATAAATCTGCTAATACAGTTATCCCTTCTGAATCAGTTGTCTTGGCATAATATTTTAAACCAGAAAGCAGTCCTTTCTTAAACAAGAAACATTCTCCTCAAAGTGAGAGCTGAAATCTGTGTCTCTCATCTCATTTCCTGTCTTTCTGGTTTTTAATCAAAATATTTGAAGTCATTGCTTAAATGGTATTCAGTCACATGAATACTGTGGAACTGGTGGAATATAGATGCTTAGCAGTAGAAGAGAAGCATGACAGGTTAAATCCCACTGATCTCATTCCTTATTAGAGCCAATGGATCGTATTCAGATGATCTTAAAGGGATCTCACTTAAAGACTATGAACCACATATAGCCCCCTGTACCTTCCCCAGCAGTACAAACTGGCTATCCTATTATATAAACATCTAAAAAAATAACTCTTTATTCTGCAAAGTGTTGAATGCTCATACTACAGTCTCAGCAGAAACACAAGCACACAGTTCAGGGTGCAGCTGAAACAGCCTTAGAGGGCTCTGTATGTGCCTCACTAAGTCTTAAGGACACCGAATTGCAAACATCCTCCTATAAATATATATACACACACACTCAAAGAGCAAGAAAAAGATTTCCCTCTTTTGATTAAATGTATTTCTGATATTTCTTTATCATACAAACTCCAAGGCACTTTTAAATGTGAACACTCCTAATTAAAACTGATTAATTGCAAGTCCCAAACTGACAACAGTTAATATTTATTTCTTTAACCAATCTAAATATTTTATCTCAAGTCAGTTTTAATGTTCCCTGTTACCCTGCCTCTTTGAGGATAGGAAAGAAATATGATCCTCATAAGGCAGACACAGTTTTATCTGTTGTAGGAGACAGCCCTGCATCAGCACTCCCAGGGAAGAGTAGCAGCGCTCTTTCAACCTGTCTTGCTTTCACAAGATCTCAAGCTGACAGTGGTGGTGGGTGACATTGGCTGTACCCCTGGTGCCCACCACTCTACCACTTGCCTCCTTAGCTGGGCAAGGGAGAGAAAATACAATGAAAGGCTCATGGGTCGAGATAGGGACAGGGAGAGATCACTGACCAGTCACAGGCAAAACAGGAGAGACATAGGGAAATTAATTTCATTTATTACCAGTCACATCAGAAGACACATCATAGGACAATGAGAAATGGGGCTATTCTTATACCTCTCTCTAGTTGACGTTGCACAGATTTTTACCCCCTGCTTCTTGACTCTGTTATCCCAGAGGTGCTACCACTGTCACTGATGGCCTCAGCCCAGGCCCAGGGTGGCTCCATCTTGGAGCCGGCTGACATTGATTCTGTTGGACATGGGAGAAGCTTCTGGCAACTTCTCATAGAAGCCACCCCTGTAGCCCCTCTGCTACTATAACCTGGCCACATAAACCAAATATACCAGTTTATGTATCATATTACAGGAGCTGACACAAATTTTGTTACTGCACAAGTATCAAATTGCTCTTTCCCATTGCGATGCAAGATGCACCAGCTTCACAGAAGTGACAGTCTGAGAATGTGGTGGTCTCATTTTTCCAAAAGGGATGGGCTCCCCAACAAGACTACATATTTTCAACAACAGAGTGCCTCTAGGGAATACCCTAGGAATGTGGTTCCCATAACACCCTCAGGAAAGTATGCCATCTTGCACAACAGTTGTTCTCTACATGAAAGAATGTTATAACACCATATCAAGTAAAAAACCAGAACTTCAATTTCTTTATAGCAGAATGAAAGATAGCGAGTCAGTAGCGCTTTCATTTTCCTAAAATGCTACATGTAACTGATAAATCTTCACAAGAAGAAAATACAGATAGATATAAATATTTCTTCTGCATGGAGCCACCCATTCAAATGATTAGAAAAAACCAAACACCACCAGCAGTAGTTGTGTAAATAAAGTGTAATAGGTATACTGTGAATGAGTTTGTACTGCATTTTCCAATTTGTTTTTCTACTTGCAATCACAACATTGCCTGAGCCAACTATTTGTATTTAATGTTCCCTTAGTACCCAGCACTTTAGCTCAGGTTATTTCCTAAAAACTCTCTTGTAATCCACAAGGCCACACAAGGTCAGTACTTTCAGATATTGAACCATCTGAAGATTTTCCTGCTGTGAGGGTTAGCTAGTTTTCCTACCATGAACATCTTCAGTTATCGGATTACTTTTTCCACATTTCAATTTTCACTCAGTAAATGAAAATTACATGCATCTCTGTTTCAATGAGGAAAAAATACAAATTGAAGATCTCATGTCACAAATCCAGTGGTTCAATTAAGACTGTTTTCCTTCCATCTCCCTACTCTTAATGCTTATTTCTCTTTTCCCCTGTGTTCATTAAACTGTCTTGTCTACGGTAATATGGATCAAAGTCCACTCAGATTTACACAACCCTAATGCAAAATTATCTACAAAGAACTTCATAATGCTGCTTAATTTGCCCATCTTTAGGGTAAGTTGCCCAAGATACAGAGATGTCATTTGCGTATCAGCTTTCCTAATGACTGGAAATCAGTTCTTAGATTAGTCCATCAGAAAGAATACTCATCAAGTCTAATTTAATCAGGTGCAGCTAATGTGTCTAAACAGTCTCCAGTCAATGGAGAGAAAAACATTCACCAGTGAAGCCTAATCTGACTGCTCTGAGTCCCTCTGTGGAGGACAAATGCCCTCTCCTCCACTGAGTATAGATGGAGCTGATGGAGATCATCCTGAGTGAGCTAAAGTCAGCGTTCGCAAAGAGCTCTTTCAGGTTTATCTGCTCACCTCTATTTTCCTTTTTTTCAGGCTTTACTGTCAGAGGACAAAACTGCTGCCAAAACCCAGACCCCAGAGGATTTAAGGAATCTAAATAGTCTCCATACCTCCAGAGTGCATACATTTAGCACATTTCTTTCTGAAATTGAGATGCATGGAAATGTCACATTCCAGACATCAAAATCTCACTGCAGTGAAGTGGGTGGAGTGGCCTAGGAGATCAAAATCAAACTATAACTGAAAGCTTAGATATAAACATGGAATTTACAAAGTACACTAAAATCTGAGCATCTGGGAAAAAATCATATGCACATTTTTTGCTGTGCAGGTGACAAGCACAGAACTTTATGGGATACTAACAGAGGTCCATGCTGTTGGACATTATGTGTATGCATGCTACTAAAAATTAAGATGTGCACGTGGGTTTGACCACATTCACCCATGTGAGTGCGCTCAAAAACACATTCAGTAACGTGAAAACAGTGTCAGTGCATATGCATTTATGACTTTAAGGTGGACTCCTGCATTTTATAAATTTCTGAAGCAACTAAATAGTTGAGAAAGGAAGCTGGTGCTGTGATGTTGATCACAGCATCATCCCGGATGCCCGCACTGTTGTGTAGGAAGAAGCAGAGCCACAACAAGCAGCAGTGTCACTTCTTTCCAGACCACAATCACTGGGAGCAGGCATAGGGAATGTATCAAGAATACAGGCAAGATGTGTAGAGAACAAAAAAAAACAAAAGCAAAAACAAAAACAACAAAACCATGAGGAATGGACACCAACATCTATGTAACAAAAGATTACTCTCTACGCTTCGTTACTTCCCTGATTCCTCTGATATTCGAGGGCACCAGTCTGCAAAACACTGACCTCACAGCAACCCCACACGGGTGAGAAGTACTCCCCTCCCTACACAGTGGGGACAGGAGGTAAGAGATGACAAGAACAGGGAGGAGGGAGTCTGATGCAGTCTGGGAGATGGCACTGAGAAGTTTGGCCAGCTGACCAGCCTGAGATGAGAACTGAGGAGCCCGAGCACATCTCCTCATTCAGCTCCTGACCCAGGGACTCAGTCAAGTAAGACTTGCAAGTTAAGGCCTGTAAGCATCAAGCGAAAGGACTGTAGATCACTCTAAATCCTAAGTGAAGCACCACCTTTCCACATTTTTCATGAATATTTCCATGAATATTTCTTTCCACAGCCATAATCATCAACTGAACTAGATTTTCCTATGGTACATGGAGAGGGAATTCCCCGCAATTAGGAAGACTACATAAAATTTAGTTTCCTTATTTGAAAAGATATAACATCTAATTTCCTGATTGCCATATGTCATATAACTATGTTCAGAAATACCAAAATGGCAAAACATACTTGTCATAAACTGTTCGTTTCAAAACATACCACCAGCTAAACCATGGTATTATAGTTGATTTTAACATAATCTGAAATAGGATCAGAATAAGGATCACATTTCCCATGTAATGTCTATTTTCAGGTTTAAAATATTCAAAACTAAAATGTTTACTTTTTCTAAATTTAAAAGCAATATGCATGGCAAATTATATTCTGGCCAACACTGCTCATCAATCAAACATTTCAGGGTTTTCCTGGACATATAGAGCTTTCACTGCAATCACTCAGGCAGAGCTGAATATAAATTTTTACCTTGAACCAAACAGAGGACTTAGTCCTTGCTAGTGAAGGATTACTTTCAAATTCTTATTTTTACTCATTTCTCATCCTCAGTCACATTTTCTCTGAGCTTTAAGAATGAATGTAGGCTATTTAGTTTAAGCAAAACTGGCTGGATAAGTCAACAGCATCACACATTTTGCCTCAGACCAAATATTGATCCATGAAGAGTTATTTCTGAAGATTATTAGAAATGGAAAACTTCCATGTGTTCTTTTTTGTAACTCATTCACCTATTCATATACAAATTGAAGTTTCCTTTATAATTTTTACAGTTTGGTCTACACTTACACTGAAAAAATATTCAGGAGATGCACACAAAAATTACCATTCCTTTAGGAATTTTAAAGTATAAATCTGCACTTTTAAACAACAAATACCCATTTCAATACTTACAAATAAAATAATAAGCTATTTTATTATTTATATTTAACTTGTTTTTCAGAGAAACCAAAGTAAAATATTCAAAAACTTGGGAATAACAATCCCACCAAAAATTTAAGGATCTGGTCTTCCAAGAAAATCCAGACTCAGCTGAAAACTTGATCATTAATGCCCATTCCTGGTTTCAAGGAGAATTAAAAGCACAGAAAACTTCTTTACAGGATTCCTTATTACATTGTATACTCGGTTGAGCTTTGTGAGAACTCAATAAAATTAATAATTTTCATCTTAGAAAGACAAGGCACTACGTACCTTAGCTGGAAGCTATCTTATTTGTATATTATTTAAAAATATTCAAAAGGATATAACACAGAGTTTAGTTTCTAGCCTGGCAGCATTTCTCAGCTGCTTTATATGAAGTTTGCTGCTAATAACTAGATAGGATGTAAAGCACTAAGGAAGATCAAAAAGTGGTTCTGGGATAAATATGGTTCACTGCCAACACCAGAACTGAGCGTTTGTGCAAATTTAAGACAGAGCTTGGTTTTCTTTAGGAACTGATGCTTTGTCGATGCTTTTAAACATGAACAGTTTCCATAACACATTCAGTACTTTAAATTACCAGTTTAGCTTTCAAACTGAGTCTACTGTCACAAGTCTGTTCTACTTCCTGTATGTTCCAAACTTCAAAGATTTTCCAAATATCTGTTTTGGTCCCAGTGCTATTCTATTGAGAACAGGCCCAAATGAAATTTGTAAGACAAAGGTAATGAAATTACAGGATATGTCACTTTGATCTGTTTTCTTCAGTGCACCACACAAACCAGACCCTGAAAAGTACATCTGAAGATAAACAGCTCATACACTGTTGAAGCACTGTGCATTTTCAGCATTTCCTGTGCTGAAACTCAGCCTTGAGTGGGCTATGTGGATAAATGAGCACCATGAAAAGCACAGATAGATCTGCTTGCAAGACACTTAACACTGCCTGTGGGATAAACATTCATACAAGTCAAGACTCCCCTGAGTATATATAAATTAAATATATCATTTGGAAAAACAATAAACAAAAATTTTTCACAAACTTACAGCTGATCTGAGTAAGTGCAGATCAAGCTGAGTAAAATCTTACAAGGTTACAGAACCTCCTGACACTGCAGCAGTGTCTGCAGACACCCAATTGCACCAGATATGTCGCAGTTTCCATGCCACATACATTATGCTACATGTTGTACAGTGACCTGAGTGAAAACAGATGCAGGCACAGGTCAATGCTGATTTTTGCTGAAGTGGTGTGCAGTGACAGTCTATCTGGGTGAAACAACACTGGAGAACCACCTCGTCCCTTCCTGACAATTGGCAGCAGGGAAGAGATACAGCCCTAAAGCACATGTACACCCACCCAAAGAGAGGCACTTGGGTCACTAAAAGGACCTGCAAGAAACAGGGACAGCTACTTGTCTTCCCTCAAGCTGACTGATAGTGAGAGGGAACATCATTCACTCCCAACATTTGCACCCTTCACATCAGCTTCAGCAGATCATTTTCTCTTCTTTCTCAAGCCAGGATAGACTAAACAAATTTATCAGCAATTCCATGGTACACATGAAAAATGACTGAGATCGAATCACTGTGACCCCCAAATCAGTTACACCCTGAAAGTTCAAAAGCAGCATACTTTGTTTAACAGATTCAAAAATCTGGCTGTGACTTACTGTCCTTTCAATATGAACAAACTGGCATTGTTTTTCCAAATAACAAACAGAAATCTAAGGATCTCTTTCCTTATATCAAGACCAAGGCCAAACCAAAACTGTCTGAACCGCTTCTGAGACACAGATCAAATGTAATATCCCCAAAGCTGATGTCAGGAGCCATCCCTCAAAGTTAGATGCATTAGATAATGATTATAAGCTAGTAGATAACAACAACTGAATTTGCTTTTTGCAACATATTCTCACTGACATCAGTAGAGCTGCTCATGGGAGCAAGTGCAACTAGGATGTGAGCTAGGACAACAGAGGGGGCATTGCCCATTTTGCTTTAGAAACACACAGCAGTGAAGGAATAGGATAAGGATTGCATAAAGAAAAATCACATTTCCTGCAGAAATTGCATCTGACTTGAAGAAAGCCTAATAGACAACTTTTCCAGTTTGTTCCTAGGACAAGATGGTTACAAGGATGAAGCATATGAATAGCAAAAGGCGTATTTTTTACCTTTTCTGTTTCTTTCTTTTTTACCTGTTCTGCATTGTCACAGGACCAACTATGAGCACAGTCAATAAGGTCTGGATGAATATTGCACAAGTAATTCAGAAACTGCTAAGAAAACAGATAGGAAATGGAAAATTAAGCAGATCACACAGGAGGTCAATATATTGACTATGGCCAACATCTAGGTAGAAAATTTTCACATATCTTCAGTCTCACACCTTCACAGTGACAAAAGACTGAGTCCTGCAGTATGACACCTCCTACTTTGCTGAAAACAGCTGTTAATAGCTCCAGGACCAGAAAATCTAGAGGAAAATTGTTTTCTTGGGAAGCTCCTTTCATCTCTACAGGTCTTGGACACCATTAAGTCACACTTGCAACTTTGAGAGCATTCTTCATCCATGGAAATGTCTAACAAAATGGGACACGTGTTCTACGTATTTTCCAGTCAGCAGCAGGCAAGCACTGACTTATGCACAAGTGAGGTGTGTATCTTCTCCCCTCAGAAAGCTTCAATTATCTTAATCTGACTACTCATGTTGGAAGCATCTACATTAAACAATCTGTTTAGTTTATTTAAGGTGTGATAAGGAGGCAGTTAGTGCATAGTCTCAGTGTGGAAGACATTCTTTGCTTTTTCCTCAAAGTCACAACAATTCACATCAGTGGAAGCTGAAGCTAACCAAATTCAGGCTAGAAGTTTAATCACTGCAACACCACACTGAAATGCAGAAGCTTTACCATTGCCTAACACCTTGAAATCAAAGCTAGCTGACTATTAAGGATGTGTTATAACTCAGACACATATTCATGGGCCTGACATAGCAACTGTTGTGGCTTATTGCCCAATTTTATAAAGGTTATCACTGAAGATCTTGGATCTACCTCTTGCCATAGAGCACTTAAATCTATGGTGCTATTCATTTTACGTTCACTGTGTCAGAAGAAAAGGTAAAATGAATCAGTCTGGATGTGAACTTAAGTCACCAGCCTAAAAATGTAAGGGGGCAGAAAAGATAGAAACACTTCATTTTAAGAGATTTTGCTAGGATAATTTTAAGTCTGTTTTACAATGTGAGTGGGTTGTTTTCTTCGGTTGGTTTTTTTAAGAGGAAAATGGCTGTATCCTTTTGGATGGCTCCATTCACAAGATGTGTATAGAAAGCAAAGAGATCTTCTTCCTCAAAAAATATTTAATATAGACTAATAAACATAAGTGAAATTGATGGAAACTATAGATAAATTAGATAAAAAATAATTACAATAAACTCCCCATAGATTTTAGGAATGTGAAATAATAGTTACCTGGCTCCGGGTGGTAACAATTTCTGCTTCCTTCCTGCAACTATTTCTGACATAGTTCTATTATAATATAGGGTGAAATTAAGGCCTATTTTTAAGTGATAGGACATGGCCAAGATATCTTGGAAAATACTTCAAAAAGGCTTTCTAGTTTGATTCCTTTGAAAATTCTCTTTGTTCAGTTTTCTATTGAGGGTATGATCATGGCAAGAGTAAAAGCAAGAAGCTATTGTAGAAGGAATGGAGTGTTGTGAGAGAGCCTTTGAGGGCTCTCTGTCCCAGCTTTCCTCTTCCAACCTGAAAAAAAAATGGTGCTTTCATGTTCTCCTAATATTACTTTTCTTGTCTAGAGCACTTGCTGAAAGCAGTCTTCCAAACTCTTTAGTCTCTCCAACAGTTTTTCTGGAAATGACTTTCTGAAATTATCCTACTTAAACAAATAAAAACCAGCCATCTTCTCAGGACTGGAAATCATTGAACACACAGACACATGACACTGTAAGCAAAGATATACAGGAAAAAGACTGCAAGCAATCCATCAGGCAAAGCATTCAACAAAACCACAAGAATAGAGCCATGAGGAATGTTACTGTGCTGGTTTTGGCTGGAGTACAGTTGGTTTTCTTCACAGTGGCTCGTATGGAGCTGTGTTTTGGATTCGTGCTGAACATGGTGATGATAATACAGAGATGTTTTTGTTATTGCTGAGCAGGGCTTACACAGAGCCAAGGCCTTTTCTGCGGCACATTGGTGAGGAGGCTGGGGGTGCACAGGAGGTTGGGAGGGAACACAGCTGGGACAGGTGACCCAAACTGACCAAAAGGATATTTCAGTCCAAATGGTGTCATACTCAGTAAATAAAGGGTAGGGGGAGATGAAGAAGGAAGAAGGGGAACATCTCAGTGATGGCTTTTGCCTCCCCAAGTAACCATAATGTGTGATGGGGCCCTGCTCTCCTGGAGATGGCTGAGCACCTGCCTGCCCAGGGGAAGCACAGAATTAATTCCTTGTTTTGCTTTGCTTGTGTGCATGGCTTTTGCTTTCCCTATTAAACTGTTTTTATCTCAACCCATGAGTTTTCTCACTTTTACCCTTCCTATTTTCTCACCAATCCCACTGGTGGGGAAGAGAGCAAGCGGCTGCCTGGGGCTTGGCTGCTGCTGGCTGGGGTTGAACCATGACAGTGGCTAAGTGAAAGCCTCAGGAATCAGCATATGAAGGAACTACACTTCCTTCAAGGACTCTCCTGTACTCCAAGCATTTACAGCCACAGCTTTTCTTAAGCCAAGCATGCTTTCATTCATTCACTAATTCTCCAGAGAACACTGTCAGGAATTTGCGTGATGTTTCAATGCGCGCAATGGCCTGCGGCAAGGATTTCCACTGATTAACAACACATGACGTAGAGAACTGTCTGCTCCGTTTTGCTTTGCATTTATCATCCACAAATTTAAGTATGAATCCTTTACCAACATTCAATAGCTGTAACACTCTTAGGGAGGATAAGTACCACTGAAGTCTAATGTCCTACTCTCTCCTCAACTAGTTTTGGCTGAATTAGACAAGTAATGGCAAAACAATCCAAATCACTCATCCAAAATGCTTCCTGCAGGATCCCTGAGGCATCATCCCCTTGCCTAGGTTTCCCACCTTCCTCCAGAACAGGTGTCATGAGCTCCACCAGCCACTGGGAGCCCACTGGGACCCAGACAGCTCATTCAGGGACACTTCTGTCACCTATCAAGGCAGTGGCACCCTTCCTGTGATAATCATAATCTCTTTCTCAGAGACAAATCCAGTGAATGAGTGTTAGGAATAGCTTGCCTTGCTCTAATAAAACAGTTATACCATAAGTACATTAAAGAGTGGTGGCCCCCTTTACTCTATTGCCACATGGATCAGGAAGACAAAATCTGTACCCACTTCCAGATCCTGCTTTGCCTTTTGCCAAGTTTGAATGCTGTGCTGTTATTTATTTAACTTTGGTCCTTGCAATGTAAACAGATAGACAGTTCTGGGTACATGTATCTTTTACTGGGTTAGGGAAAATTAGAAGCAGATGGTAGCAATACTAAGTGTACCTGTAAAAAACAAGCACTCTGTTGCACTGTCTGGTTCAGAGCTATCTGAAATCGAGGGAGAAGCTTTCACCAGCAGTCTGAAGGGGTACCACACCACGCTGTGAGCACTTGGTGACAGTGTCCAAAGCATCCAGCCATGGGTGAACGGCCTGGTGCTCCCCTTAGCACACACAGCAAGCACCCTCCTGGGTGATGTGCCCTGTGCCCCTGCACTAATTGCAGGCAGGAAGAGAGGGGACACACCCACACCTGTGCACCTCTGGTGTCTGAGGGATTGTGTTCCTCAGGAGGGAGTGTGCTGATGAGTTGTGCAAGTGTGAACTATAGACAGGACTCTTCACCCTTCACAGAAATCAGCATCCCTGCAGGTGTGGACCTGGAGAACAACTCTGCAAACACAGTGAGAAGAAAGCACAGGAGGTGGCTCCCCAGCTTCTGAGTGACACTGACAAACTCCCACAGCTACACAGCCCAAATTAAATAGATTTAAGTAACTGTCCTGGTAACACCTCAGCAGAAGACTCCACACGTTGTTTTAACAATTCCACTAACAATAGTCACTTTGGCAGTCTTCTTCCATCCCCCAGTTAAACCAAACTCCTCACTTTCTGTCAGCAAAGAAGTGAGACAGACGTTAACAAAACAGAAATGTTCACAAAGTGCTACATTTCCATCCATCAGAAAGCAAAACACAGATAAGGTATGAGTCCCACTAAATCAAGATCTACAATTAAAGAAACTGTTGTCTGCACTCCATAGCCAGTTTGTGATTATGCAGCAATTTTATCCAGCTTGTCACCTCATCAGCTTTCAGGACATATATTTCAGAGAATTCATTGCACAGTTACATTATGCTGTCTCCTCAATTATTTCCGTTAGATAGCATTAATAGGTCATATTATAAAGATCCCATTTGTTTTTCTGGCTAATGACTACGTAAAAATTCTTTATGTAACCAAACATATTAATGTTTAAAAATATTTTGATTGCATCTAGAAAGACTCCAGAAATTAATTTGAAAACAATTCTCTGAGTTGCATGCTGCCTTTATGATTCTGCTAGAATTTACAGTCAATTTCAATTAGCATTTACACTTAAAATGTAATGTATCATAATCCAATCTCATTCTCTTAAAAATCATTAAAATTATTGAGGGAAGACAAGCTACTATTTTTTTTTCACTTCATCAAGGAGGGTTTTTTTCAGTTCAGTAGTAGTATAGATACATATACTGTCCATTCAAAGATGGGAAAATTGATGAAAAGTAATTAACAGCGCAAATTAAGTTTTGCTATCTTCCTGAAATGAAATAACTATCACTAGATGCTAATTAGCTGGCAAGTATAAGGAACGACTGTCTGACAAGGGCATTCGGAAAAAAAAGTACCAAGTTCTTTTTAGTACAATCATCCAATTTTTATGTGCTGCATGCTTCTGGCGCCCCTAGTCAAGATCTCTTTTTAAGGACAGAGTGGATGTTTCTCTCCTCCTCAGCAGAAGATAAAGAAGGGCCAAAGTGTATGTGCAATGTCAGTCTCATTTCTAAGTCAAATTCAGCCAGCTATGAGCATAATTCACAACAGAAAGTAGTGATGATGCAAATCATAGTCTGGGTTTTGTTTCTTTTTCCTCTCACAGATATGACCTATACGTCAGGCTGAATTCTGGGTATCTTCTCCATATGCTAAATTATGCAAACCGTTGCATTTTCTTTGAGCTTCCTGACACACCTCTACATCTACAGAAAAAAAATGCTGATTCCCTCCCTCTTTCCCCTCTCCCCCTTCCTCCCCCCAAAAAAACCATAAAGGCAGGCTGTCAGGAGCAGTGGGTCTCATTA
Source organism: Aleadryas rufinucha (assembly GCA_013397815.1). Taxonomy (NCBI): domain Eukaryota; kingdom Metazoa; phylum Chordata; class Aves; order Passeriformes; genus Aleadryas; species Aleadryas rufinucha. Next base: position 345,123 of record VZTH01009132.1, on the reverse strand, counting down.
TTTCTATGCATGATCTAAGGGACAGCAACCAACATGGCAGGGGGATGTTCTGTGCTCTCCCTACAAGGAAGGGAACAAAAGCAAGACACTGGTTTGAAGGTTTTTCAGACCTTTCTAATCCTTAAAGGAACTATGGGATTCAACCATAAAAAACCAAAAAAGCAGCCAAGTTCAGGGGAAGGGGTATGAACTGATGTGCCATGCCTTTTGTTTGACTTTGCCACAGCTGCCTTGCAGTGCATATGGATGTGTTGCCTTTCCCTGGTCTTAAAATCAGATGCAAACACGGTTAAAAGGGAGAAGGGGTTTACCTCAGTATTTATTTAAGGATCCTTAAGGTGCACTCTCCGTGTAGGTGGAATGCGCTGAGCAGCACACACCGAAATGCACACACACGACACATCCCATATACAGTTATAGGTGTTGTGAATTAGCATATCTATCAAAGATTCCCCAATGAGAGGCTCGAGTGAACCCCTCATCCCAAGGAACCTTCCCCCTGGATGGGCCTATCTCAGTTTACAGAATGTGTTCTGGAGAGGACCTTGGTGTCTGGAGCTCTCTGACGTCCAACTGCGAGGCTTCCAGGATGTTTGGTCTCCTGGCTTAAGGGAATATTGGGTCTGTGCTAGTTATCAAACCTAAGGAATTAGAAATATGTAGGCTAAAAGCATTAAGAATACACAAAAGCTATAAAAGAATATATAAAAAGGGGTATATATAAAAAGACAAAAAATCATCATGGCATCAGATGAACTGGGCAAATATATGGATAGTTTCTTCAGTAATTTACTTAAAAAAATAGATAATTGGTATAAATGCTAAAAGAGGAAAGAAAACTCTTGCTCTATTTCTGGGCCACGTCTTTCCCCCTATAATCTCATATCCCCAAAACGCTGAGGATACAAATGCAGCCAGTGCAGTGGCCAGGGCACAGCTGAAGGGTAATGGTATCTGCTGAACTTCAAGAGCAAAAGGCAAGAGCAAACACAGGCAGTGCAGTCTCAAAATCTCCTACCAACAGGAGGCAAAAAACCACATTTCCTACAGAGTCCTTCCTTGTTTATGTCTAGAAGGTTGTCTGAGACTAAAGACTACTACCTTCCCTGTCACTTTTAAAATGTTATGTGTCTTCCTCTTCTTCCAGTCATGTATTTTTTAATTTTATTTTTCAATAAATAACATATGTTAGAAATAGAAAACACAAGCTACACAATGTGGATTCCCAAATCCCTGGAATTAATTAGTACTTCACTGAAGGGCCATTTAGAAAAATGGACTTTTATTACTATGACTAATCAGAGCAATGCTGTTTACAGTAAGGGTATATTGTGGATGCCTCTAAACTGCTTTTGCAATATAGAAGAAAAATTGGCAGCAAAAGGCATATATTGGCTTGCATCCATGCTGTTCCAGGTTGGTTATGTTTACACTGCTCTGTAGAAAGCAGGCCCCAGTGGATATGTGGAAAATATGTCAATATATCTGTGGTCAGCAGCCAGGGTTTCCTCCAAAAGAGAACAAGTTGTTTTTGCGCCAAGTGGAGGCCAGAAGACAACTGACACTGGACAATCACAGAGTTGGGGCCACGGTGCAAAACAGAGACCAAGCCAAAATGAGAGCATAAACACATGCACAAAATGTGTGTCACACGCTCACATGTGTCAATCACCTCAGAAGATTTTGGAAGGACATCAATAACTTCAAAAATAATTTGTAACCTAATCACTGCGTGGGCGTTTACCACTACAGCACACAGTACCCAGGGCCACGGTAAGGGAATTAGAGAGATATGAAGCTTTTCCAACTGCTTTCATTTTGCTTGCTTTCTACAACAGCAATATTTGGTGCATGCTGAGTTATGCTGTCCTCTCTCCACGTGCTCCTGCAGTTCTGTGGGTTTTATACACAGAGGTAGAAAAGAAAACCAACAGAAATCATTGAGACGATGATATACAGCAGGAATATGAACAGCATCACATTAGGCAAAGCTGTTACTTCTTTTTTGGTTGGTTTTAAATCAGCAGCATTTCACTGTGCCTCTTTTTAATTAAGATTTTTCCATAAGAAGTCTTATTCCTTGTGATTTAAATGCTTTAATTCCTTACAATATTTAAGATATTTTATACAACAAAAATGTCTCTCTGAGTCCCTGCTCTTTGTTTAAATTCAGAGAATTTAAGAATCAGTCTAGCAGTTAACAAGACTGCACTCACCAAGTAAACTAGCAAGAATCCTGTTCTCACTGGACCACTATTTAAACTGATGTTTATTTTGGCACTGGTAGTTATGGTATGTCTCTGTTAACATAACTGTGATCAATAAATGGACAACAAAGTTATTTTGCAGGAGCCATCCATCTGTTACTTGCTGTTAAGGTATTGATTTGTATTCTGCATGTGTAGCCACATTACCACACAATATACATAATACAAGGATGCAATTACTCAAACTAGGAGCTAAACCTTCATTTGTCTCATAGGAGGGGCAAATAAAAATAATGGACTCGTGACATTCATACACAAGCAATATATTACTTCCATTTCTCCATTTTGATGCTAAGGAAAATGCATCCACATGAAACATACCTCGCAGTATCTTGAGAACAACAAAAGGTTTCAAAAGTTATGGTATTGTAATAACTCCCCTTTCAGAAAGCTGATTAGACAATCTTAATAGGAAGTTCAGAATTTCAACAACAACAAAAAATCCTCTGCCTCATTTAATGAGATCGTTTAATGAAGAGCGCTCAATTACAGTTTTATGAAGATTTCCTCACGTCCCTTTAATTGCTCTTTCCCATTCTAATTAACCTCTTGAATGCCAATCTAGCTTTCTTTCTGGCATGCCCATTACCGTGCCTTTAAAGTGTGATCTAGTTGCTCACAGCAATAGCAGGAGTTAGAGCACACATCCTCCACACCGTGCGTGATCGCGCCGATGAACACCCTGCAGATGGCACGGTGCGGGCACCTGCACGGGCCAGCCTCCTGTCTGCTGGGCTACCACGTGCACACACCGCTTTGTGAACAGCTATGTGCTCTGCTCTCTGCTCTTAGCAGACTTTAATTGAACTATTAAATGGAAAGAGTAACCATTCATCATATTAATTTACATATTTTAGAAATCAGTTAGTAACAGGAACATTCACCAAAGATTGTGCACTTTTCTCTTTCCCACAATGAACTGAAAGTCCTTTTTGATTGACTGAATGCTGATAATTTGTGCAGCCTCTTGCCACTACAAAAAAATGACCCTTATTTCAAGTTGCCTCTCAGGGATTTTGGCTAATATTTCTGAGGAAGTAGTGCAAATTATTCCATAGTGGAGAGACAAGATGTATTTTAAAAAGAAGCCAAAGATTTTATGGTAGTTAGGGCAAAACCAGTAATGCTGAGGTGAAAGTCAACAAATCTAGATCACTTCTAGAGTAACAAGAATAAAGTGTTAATATTTGTTTTCTTCTTTGCAAGATAAACTACTAGAAGTTTAAACTACTTCTCCACAACACTTTCTCTGCAATATAACACAGAAATATTGCAGCAGACATGAAAATTATATGCAATATGTCTGTTCCTTTAGTCCCCACTTGAGGCAGAGCAAAGATTGCACAGACAGAAAATAATTTAGTAAAGGAAACTTCTTTCACAGCAGACAGAGACTAAAACATTTGCACTATAAAGAGCAAATTGCCATAAGCAATCCTGGATTAAGCTACATAAAATCAAGGAGAGAAGAATAAAGACTGAATTCTGAATTTCTGAATTCAGAAATGTCTGCATAGGCAGAGGAGAGAAGTAGTCAGGGAGATATAAAAAATCTTGCCGCATGTTTAGCTCTTCACATGCCTTCTCTGTTTCTTGTCAAGTGCTCCCATAGCAGGGAGACCTCTGTACTCATAAACATACTCCTGACCATAGCTTATCTTCTCATTCAGACTTCCTTGAACGCAGAGTTAAATTTCTCTAGAAGAAAGTTTACAGGCCACTGTATCTCCCTCACATTATCTACCATTTGTGGACAGCTATTTTTTGTAAGAGCATATAATTAGTAGGTCACAAACCAAAGAAAGTAAAAAGGAAGGCTGAAAAACACAGTAATTTCCTGAAATCTCATTTAAAAACTCAATGTGTTTTAAACAAGCTACAAAACAGGGTGAAATCTCAGCTATAAGTCAACCAGAAGCAAGTATCAGGGGTGGCAGTCCTGACTGTGATCTTGCCAAGATATATCCAAAGGCCTCTTGGGGACATTGAGGGTTTCCCTGAGAAAGGAAAGGAAAGGAAAGGAAAGGAAAGGAAAGGAAAGGAAAAAAGAAAAGAAGTGGCATGGGTAACATCAACCCAAGACACAGTAATTTTCAAGTAATTTTCAAGCCTGCAGCAGAGGAACAGATATTTTGTGTAAAGCTCATATGTTAGCACCTTGGGCATCTTCTGGCATATCTTCTTTTTCACTCATGTTTTGTCTGAAATAAATTCTATTTAATCTTGTCATAGAAATAACAGGACTTTAAAGCCAAATGTTTATTTGTAAGTACTTTTGATAGCACTAAATTCCAGAGGCTTTTCTCTGGGACATGGCTTTTCCTTGAGACACCTGTTGGCAGAAGGCAAACCAAATGCCAAGCACACCTGCAGGCACTTCATGCAGGGTGCTGGCAGGCATTCTGCTACCAATCCAGCTGACTACAATACCTCCCAAGACTAGGTGCACCTTCCCCTGCAATACTTGCTTGCCATGTTGTTCCCCTGCCAACTTGTTAAAAACCCTTCAGAGCTAATCAAACTTTTTTGTTTGTTTTTGGCTGCTTCCTTATCAAAACTTTACAAAACTTTAATTTCAGCCTCATGAGCCCTGCAGCTGTAAATTAATTGAATAAAATTTACAAACATTATGCACTGATAAAGCTCTTCCAACACTTTTCCCTATTCAGTTGACTTAGCTGCTTGGCATGACAGTTTTGCTTGACATGAGTTCAGAGCCTCTGGAAACCTTCCTAATCCCACTCTCCAGGCCTTGTGCCTGTTCATGGAAACATGTAAACGCAACTCCAGAAAATTAATAAATCTCAAATGGTTTTAAGCCCTCAGAAGCATCCCTTGGTACACATTCCACCTTCTTTATATTGCAGGCATCTTGTTGCACAGAGTAACTCTTACTTGAAAGACCTAAGAAGAAATCAGTCTAGTCCCCAAAGTTATTAACATTTAATAAAATATCTCATTTAAGATTATTGTGGGTTGAAACATAATTGCATTTACTACAATCATTCTGACATCATCTGTTTACATTTCAGTGCAATATTTCTGTGTCAGTGTTCAAACTAAATATTTTCAATGGAATCACTGGATGATTTCCTTCATACTAAAGAATAAAATTCTCTTCTGTCCATATAGCAATCCATAAAGACCCTCAACCTCACAAGTTCAGGTAAGATTTTTGATTAAAGCACAAAGCACAACTTCTTTGAGACACAGCGTGCCAGTAGCAAATTAAGATAATTTCTTACATTCTGTCCCAAAGTAGGAGTAAAAGCTATACATATTTTATAAAATATTTGGCTGCATTTTTTTTTTTTGAAAGGAGTTTTCTTACAATTTTATCTGTTTAGTGTTTTGAACACAACTGTTAGGCAGTAATCTGTAGGGACTACAATAGCCTTTACACTTAAAATGAAAATGAAAGTCCAAGCAACATCTCTGGGTCATACTTATTAGAGCCCACAGGCAAAGAACATGGAAGTAAATATCCAGGCTGTAAATAAGTTGTTGCATAAAGGCATGAATTAAATTGATAGTCTATATTGACCTATAATACATACATAAATAGCTCAATGATTTTTTGATGGGGATTAATTAGTCCAAATGACTTTATCTCACCCCAAGATTCCTTTCATTTCTATTTGTGCAGGCAATTAACTACAAACAACATGATGATAAAATGATACCAAAACCCAGAAGTACTATGCTTTTAAGTAGTTAAAAAGTTTGTGAAAAGTATTTCTTAAGAAAGAGAGGACGAGCTGTTCCCGATACTGATATACTGGAAGAAAGTTTCATAAAACCTTCATGCATGCAACAAAAGAATGTGACTCAAAACAAAGTCCATAACATAAATAAAATATTGGAATCTATTCAGCCATGTAAGAGATGGAGAGAATACAAAATGTTCATGTTTTTGCAGACTAATCATTTTAACAGAATCAGATCATCCTTTGCATCAGGCCCCTATAGATGTGATGATGTCATGAAACTCTGAGAAAAATGTGTAAATATATTTTAGAAGTCAGATCAGAGCTATTGAATGACACAAAGAAACAAGGAAAAACAATGTTGTTTTAGCTCATCTTACTCATAATTCAGTCAAGCATTACAACTGGCTAATATTTCACGGGCAGTATTTAAGCAATAAAAACCAAAATAAATTGGGACCAAAAGAAAAAGCATTTTCAAAGGTATAGTCTCCTTTCAGTGCCCTTTTCCCACACCAGGAACACAGAATTTGAACACATTACTACCATTTTTCCCTCAAAAAGCTCCCACATGAATCAGCTGTGCCCTTAAGACCAAGTATTTGAAATGCCTTAGACTAATTTTAGGAAGGAAAAAAAATTCTTATATACAGTTAGAACGATTGTCACAATAACACCCTTGGTGGGACTGACCACACGGGACACACAGTGTCACTGCACAAGGGACACCAGTGCCAAGGAGGAATATTGCACCAGTGTTATTCAGCTGATCCCTGGAAAAATAAAGCAAGCCTCACCAAACACGGAGAAAAGAACAAGAAAAAAAATAATTAAAAACAGGGAAATTTTCAAAATCCAGTATTATTTAAGTTGATTTGATGTACAAACCCCAACTTTTCAGCTGTTCTTTCTAGTTAGAAGAATATTAACCATGTGCCAGTACTTAATTTATGCAGTTCTAATCTTTATCTATCATGACACAGTCAAGTAGCTAAATCCATCTTAGCCAACACATACTGCATTAAAGAAGCCGACATACATGTTTCTTCCTCTTGATAGTCATAGGGGAAAATGTTAGGTAATCCCAGAAATTTCTGCCTTTAATATTATTTATTTAATGTTACTGCAATTTCTAGAAGTATAACTTTGAGGGGATGAAGGCATTTTATACAAAGACAATCAATACTGTAGGCATGACACTGATGGAAGCCAGGGTAGTCTAGGTAATGATAAATCCTAAAACCTCGATCTGAATTATATCTGAAGCACAGTGAGGAGTCACAAGCAGCAAAACAAGTTTTTAAAAGCTAATGGTTTTGAGCTTGTGTTTTGCTTTGAACCAATCCTTTAACAAGGGTTCTGCTCCATTGCATATCATCTCAGCATCGTTCAAAGAGCAATACTTTTCATTGTCTCATCACCCAGGCACCCAATCTTAATTCTTCACACCAATGTTTTGATATCAAGAAGATGGGCAAGTTTATGTAACACCTGAACTGAAGAGCAGAAACTCTGTTGTCACTTCCATGTGAGTACTGGCAAAAATACTGAGGCAGGCTATACATTTTATGTATCATCTCCTTACAAGTCACTTGACTTATACGCAAAAAATCCTGCCAAACCAATCTCTTACACCTAATATCATGGTCTGTATACCAAATTATATTAGCTGGTTGGAAGGTTCTGTTGCTCATTTATCAAGATGTTTAGGAATTAAGGGATGAATCTCTTTCTGCTTTTCTATTAGTGATACTGGTAAGCTCTGAATATGCTGGAAGAAAGGAGCTCCAAACCAGATAAATGATATCGTCGCTTCAATACACATAAATATATAGCAGAAAGGACTGCAAGCTTAAGAATTCATAAGGCCTGTGAGAGATGCAGAAGACCTCTTTTAAGTCAGTTAACAGCTAATACATTAATGGTTTGGGTTTTTTAATGGCAACTGGTTTTTAAATATAGTGACAGTCCTACATAATTAACAAGAAACTCAGGGCAACACTAAAGGTCACAATATAGACAGATATCTGAAATAAGCAACAGATATCTCCCTTCATCAGAATAAATTAGCTTTTAAAGAAATGTGATTAAAAAAATTAAATAGTAGAACTTACAAGGTACATGGGTTTGCCCACTATGAAAACTATCAGACCATAATAATTGTATTTTTTCAATACATGTTCTTATCTAGGTTTTCTCAGGTGTTTTATCCTTGCTGTTTGTTATTTACAACATATGATTGCCCCCTTGCAAAAGAGAGATGGTTTGGAGGAATTTGCCATAGGTAAAAAGCTTTTTCTGGAAGAGACGATACTCCTTCTTATTTTCTCCTAGTTCCTTTTTATTCACATGTGCACAAACGGAAATAATATAAAGAGGATGCTGCGAACAGTTGCCAAACCACGCAGGGACAATTCCAATAGCAGCCCAGATGAAATCACTTTGTCCAGGCAGGTGGTCAGAAACTACTCTTTCAGCTTGTGATATTTCATTCCAACTCAGCAAAGTGCCTTCCTGCACCATTTGCACTACCTTCACCTGACCCTGCGTCAAAGACATGTCCCAGTAGGAGCACTAACTCGGAACACAGCAGGCATTTTCCTTTCTCCCTGTTCCAGTTTTGCTCCCTTGTTCTGAGGACAGAATGTATAACATAGTGCTAAAATGGCACATCTTAAAAATATTTCAGAAGATAATGATGCAGTTGTAAAGCTGAGACCTTGCTCTTCAAGTACAGTCTTAAATGTGATAAGCCAAATGGGTTAGAAAGATAATCACCCTGTGTTGCTCTGAGGGAAGACTAAGAGGGGAGCTGGTGAGCCAGGAGCACGTGTAGACACAGGGATTCTGATAGAAAATGAGCAGTGATGACTGTATAACTCATGGGCAAGAGTCTGAAAGCTTTTCAGGTGATCAGAAAGTGAGCACTGAAATGATAAGAGTGCAAAATTTCTTCTAATGATGGATAGCTTCTCTCTAAATTATTTGGAGGGCGATGCACCAAAATTGCTATATATAAATGGATGCCTTTGGAGTAATTTCCCAGATGAAACAGAGACACAAAGCATTTAATACACATAAGTATGAAAGAGGTAAAATTACACTAAACCTGAAGACCAGGTTAAAAAAAAAAAAAAAGAAAGAAAATAAATTGGGATAGCTTATTTTTTTAACTGTCTTAAGAGAAGAACAAATAAAAGTGAACACAGATAAATATACTTAAAGCAGCACTGTAAGTGCTGAGTACTTCTGCATGACTATGCAACTCAATCCGTGCTCTGACCTTCAGAGGGTGAGAACCAATTCCCCAGCTTCACCTCTGCACCATTAGAAATTACACTGCAGGTACCTAATACGTGATTTAGTCACCATCTTTTGGCCATCCAAGCATCACAAAGAGATCTGGCCATCAAAGAGTGAAAAAATAACGTTAACTTCAGATTATAAAATGACTTATCAGTGAAATAAAGACAGAGATAGTTTCAAACAACAAAACCAGAAATGAGATCTGTCTTTGCGATGACGACGGAGCAAGGAGACAGATTGCCTATATCCATCCCAAAGTGTCTTCATCCATTCCACAACAGACTATTTGTGAAGCTAGTATCATGAACAGTGTCTTCTATTCAGTTAAAAATCAAGTAAGAAAGGCAACATACTCTTAGATAACTGTAAATACTGCCTGAGGGTTTGCGTATGTAAGGATCAAGGTCTTTTGCAATTCTGCTGACGGATTATCACCCATTTAATTATTGAGGTCTGTACAAATTATGGAAAGACATGCAAATGTAATTAGGAGGGCTAGTCATTTAATGAACTAACAAGAAGTGCTATAGGTAGTTAGACACTTAATCATTGCTACCAGCAACACTGGAAGCTTTCTCATTAAAAAGTTAGTTTGCAAAGACAATTTTTTTCAGGTGATGAAAAATGCATGTAGAAACCTAATACAAGTTAAATTACGATTTCTGCTCATTCTAAGCTCTCCTATTATGCCAGAAAAATAGTAAGCAGTGCTCTGCTTCATTAGTCCCTTGGATGGGAAGGTAGCATAAAGTCATGGCTTCACACCTACAGGATCAGGCAGAGTAGTGTACGATGAATTAACTCAAAGGGCAGGCAAATCACACTAGGGTCCACAAAAAAAGAAAAGCCCACATGAGACAATACAAATATCCCTCTTCCAAAGTTCAAGCTGTAGTAAAACAGATGGGAATGGTACTTTTCACACAGCCCAATCATGAACTGGAGTATTCCCCATGTTAAACATTGCTAGAGCAGGTAAAATTAAATCAATTGGACTGTAGACATACCATCCCAATTCTTTGGGACTTTACTCACTCGAGGCTGCACACTTGTGTTTACTTCAGAGTCTTAGAAAGGATGCTCCAATCCCTCTCCTGGGTTTCTGCATAACAAAAAAGTCTGGGAGAAAACTTTCTTGAGAGCACGAGCTTAATGGCAGCTGTGTGGTAGAAACTAAACTGCTCCCATCAGACCACAACAGCAGTTAACAAGAATCCAGGAACCAGGGAGTGAGTTATAGGCTGTATAATGACACTGGTTTCATACAACTCTTTGAACAAACATTCTTTTTTTTGTTTTTTTTTTGGTAAGACAAAGGTGTTGGAATCATCAAATCATTCTGCAACAATGTTATTGAAGGAAACCCAACCTTGTGTCAGCACAAGAATAGGTTCAAATAAACAAAGCTGAACGATATTTCCAAAACATAATTGACATAACCGTGGAATTCCACTGCTGAAGTACTAGGAATTAGTAAATGTTACTATCTCAGGCTATTGATTTGTTACCTGTACATTTAACTAGGTCATGACAGGGCTAAAGGCCCCTGGGAACCTGATGATGTTAGGATCTAGCACACTGCAGAACAAAAGGTTAGTTGAATTTAGACATCTTATCTCCTTCTAGTGGAACTTAATCTTCTAATGTCTGAACCACCCCCACCTCCAAACCCATGTATATTATTGATTCAACAACTTGTAGAGTTCTCAGTAAAATCATAAATGGAACTAAATTTTGATCCTTAAATGAAACAAAAGAGAGAAAAGACAGCTCTTAAAATAGTTACCAGAAAAACTCTGAAGTATCCTTTTACTACTAATGTTATATATACATTGGACCAACTACTTGCAGGAGATGACAGGTATTAAAAATGTATTTTAAACCTACATTTTGTCCAACAGAATTTGAAATTCCTAAGTTGTTAAAGCAAGTAATTTTATTTGCTAGTAATCCATAAATTAACTGTGGCATTAAAAAGTCTACCTTAAGTAACCACAAGTACTAACATGACATCATTTGCAATAAAAATCCTGCATTATTGTGAACTTACTAACCTATCTAAAAACAAATGTGCAAATCCTAGCAGTATGAATGTTAATGGCAAAAGGTCTATTGAATTTAACAGCATCAAGGTTTGACCCAGTACTTTTCTAGATCCAGAAATGCTAAATATAATATAAATTCTGAGACTCTGGAAGGACTCTAAAACCAACTTGAATATAGTAAAAGGCAGTTTTCAGTGACAAATTCAAATTACACTCTCTTAGGAAAACTAAATAGAAAGAAGAAAAGCATATCTTTGTCTTTTTTACATAATTAAAACCTATAAATTGAAAACTGAATTGAAAATGAGAGCAGAAAATAAAGGCAATGATTAAATATTCACTGCATGCAAAGAGCAGCCCTTTAAATAAAGCTTTCATAGAGCAGCTGAGCTGATATCCTCTACTAAATTATGTTGTTGTTATTCGTAAGTGGTTCTGACAAGAGTCAAATAGATGCAATAAAAGTAGCATCATCAAATTTAAAAATAATAATAATAAAAAAACCTTGGTAATTAATATAGCTCCACCAAAAAAAAAAAAAATCAAACAAAAGTGGGGGAAAATCCCAGTATAGCTATGAAGAAGTTTGAAACCACCATGTACTGAACTTGCCACACTGACACACAGATCCAGTTACCACACCCACATACTACATTACCCTTAAGTCATGGCAGCAGACACCAGCTCACAGCTCTGGCAAAGGAAGACAAATATAATCTGAGCAGGGAGATTCCCAGTTTGAGCCTGGGGCAATGTAACTGCCCACTGAGGATGCAAAGGGTGACTACACCTTGGAAGTTGTGTAATGTGCACCAAAGACATGGGTAAACCTAACCCAGAAGACAAGCTACCTTCCACCAGGGATCCTACAAACTACAATGATGACATGGAAAAACTGCCTATGTGCTGTAAGCAAAATGACAGATTTCTAGACTCTTAGTCAACTGTAAACCTCATGAAGTATTCCCTTGAACTGTTCCCATAACAGAGCAGTAACTGATGTCCAGAAACTACGTTAGATGCCTCTAACGTAGTAGAGACTGATACAATCGTTATGTCTATTCTACTAATGGTGCCTCAGATCAAACCCTCATAGCACTTCATAAAGATAAGGAAATAAATGGGAAATTGTTGCCAGGGAACACAGGATTAATTCAGAGCAACTTGGACATATACTTACACAGCAGTACTGGCTGCCTCTCATGTAAGGAAAAAGAGGAGGTTCAACATGAAAATATCCTTTGGAAGAAGAATCAGAAGAATGCCCCAGTAGATAAGATTTTAACATATACAGGAAAAAAATTGATTCATTTCCCCATAGTAATTACAGTAATATACATATAACCCTTGCTAGTATTCTATATAAGTTGAAAAAAAAAAATCACTTTCAAGGGCAAAATAGAAGTACTTTGAATCTTTCTTGGTAAAGAAATATAGAAATACTAGCTTAGAATCGAGCAGAAAGATCTTTTCCAGTTAGATAAAGAAGCCACTTGAGCAACCGTTATCAAGAGGATTGCTTTTTATTGTTCATTTCCAGGCAGTGAAACGTGTGGCTAATGTGGCTGCCCCACAACAGCTGCTAATACTCTAGAGATGCTGTCTGATATTCTGGTTTCCAGCACTGCATCGCAATTCTGAGAGAAGTACAGGTAAAAGCAGGACACTGCCAGGCAAACACACTTACCTGCACAACCCCTATAAGCTACCCAGTGCAGGCACACATTAAGGACATTTACTTTTGAGGTTCATAAAACTTGTTTACAGTACACCATAGTCAGTAAAGGAAATTACTACCAATGACATTAGAAATGGACTGCCTTTTGTACTTAGTAATACTTTTCACAGTTTAAGTCATGACCTAAAGCCCTAAGATTTTAACACACCATCAAGTGCCTTTTTGATAGCCTTTATAATAAGTCCTGTGGGAGCAGAAAAGATTCAGATTGCAAAGGGCACGTAGCATTGGGCATACGCATTCATAAATGCATTTTATCCAATTTCGCCTTCTTCAATTTCTCAAGATTGAAATAAATCAAGAGCTGGATTCAGAATCAAAAACAGTGTACCTGTATACTATTAGGAAGCCTCATAGCTGTCCCTTCATATCCCTTTACCTAGCCAGAGCCAAAAGGAGGTTGGGAAGTATGAAGCACAGAGGTTGTAGAAATATTAAGAAGGAGCACAAAGGTGCTCCAGTAATGCCCTAGGTAAACTAGGGCAAGCTTCAGACTGAAAAGTAGTATATATACATGAGGGAACAAAGCAGCAGGGCAAATTGTTTCCATGTTTCAAATCCATTATGCTGCTATCATGTTCCCTAGTAACAAGTTTTGAATCTCTAAGTCACTAAAGCTTTCCTCACAGGTCAGACTCACAGTGTCCATGGAGGCAGAGCAGCCCTCTCTCCCACCAAAGGGGTTGATCTGGGTCTCAGTACCTGGTGTTATGTTCACACCAACACACTGATGTAGCAGGTGATGACTTTAGATCTCACACTACATCTGGGTTCCTAGTAGGAGGCAGAGCTTTTGCCCCCTGACCACATGCAGGCTTGCCCTTGATGGAGCTGGCTGAGGCTGCAGCTGCCATGGTTATTTCACAGCACTGTGACAAAAGCTCTGGATGTGACAAGGATTGCTTTTGTGGCTGTGACAAGAATCCCTGCAGCTGTGACAAAGATCACCGTGGTGTCCTGCTGCAGGGACGCTGGCAGAATCCACAGTGAAGCTCAGCGACACTTGCTCTGTAATCCCTATGACACACACGTTTACCCAGAAGGAGTTTTTCTAGCAGATCTAGAAGGCTCAGAGATTTCCCTTTGAGGTCCCGCAGCTAACACCTCTAAGCTGGATTACAACCCCGCCATGCTTGGATTGCCAAAGTAAAAATATTAATGAGGTCAAAGTTATTCTGGTAGAAGAAGGAAAGCAAGTTTTATTGTTTAATTTCAGGAGGACTTGTTTCTATGAGGTCAAGATGGCTCTAGGGCTATTGCCATTGACCAAGTTCACCAGCAGACAATCCAGATGGGATTAATCCAAAAATTCTCAAAAATCTCGTTGATATCATCGCAAAACCTCTCTTGATGATTTTTGAGTGGTCTTGGGAATCCAGAGAGGTCCAGCTGACTGGAAGCTGACAAATGTTGTCCCAATTTTCAAGAAAGGCAAGAAGGAGGACCCTGGAAACCACAGGTCTGTCAGTCTCACTTCAGTGCCTGGTAAAGTTATGGAGATTATTCTGAGAGGTATTGAAAAATACCTAGAGGACAACGCAGTCATTGGTCACAGCCAGCATGGCTTCATGAGAGGTAAGTCCTGCTTGTTGAACCTGATTTCCTTCTACAACAGGGCAACCCACCCAGTTGATCAAGGAAAGCCAGTAGATGTAATCTTTTTGGACTCAGCAAAACTTTGGACACTGTCTCTCACAGGATACTTCTGGACAAAATGTCCACCCCACAGCTGGATAAACACATCATGCAGTGGGTGATGAACTGGCTCATGGGTTGGGTGCAAAGGGTTACAGTGAATGGGGTGACATCAGACTGGGGACCTGTCACTTGTGGGGTTCCACAGGGCTCCATCCTCAGCCCTGTGCTCTTCAACATCTTGACAAATGACTGGGATGCAGGACTGGAAGGGATACAGAGCAAGATGACAGATGATACAACACTGGGAGGAGCTGTTGATTCCTGTGAAGGCAGGGAGGCCCTGCAGAGAGACATCAACAAACCAGAGGGCTGGGCAATCACCAACCATGTGAAGTTCAACAAGGGAAAGTGGCGGCTTCTGCACCTGGAATAGGGAAGTTCTGGATGTACATACAGACTGGGGAATGAGATGTAAGATATTGAGCTATTAGAGAGCATCCGAAAGCAGGCAACAAAGATGATGAAGGGCCTAGAGAGGAAGCACATGAGAAGAGAGGAAGGCATATGAGAAGCAGCCAAGGTCACCGGGTCTGTTCAGCCTGGAGAAGAGGAGACTGAGGGGAGAGCTCATCATAGTCTACAACTTCCTTGTGAGGGGAAGAGGAGGAGCAGGCACTGATCTCTTCTCTGTGGTGACCAGTGATAAGATCTGAGATAATGGCCTGAAGCTGTGTGAGGGGAGGTTTAGGCTGGATATTAGGAAAAGGTTCTTCACCCAGAGGGTGGTTGGGCACTGGAAGAGCTCCCCAGGGAAGAGGTCACAGAACCAAGCCTGACAGAGTTCAAGAAGCGTACGGACAATGCACTTCGGCCCATGGTGTGATTTTAGGGTGTCCTGTGCAGGGCCAGGAGTTGAACACGATAATCCTTGTGGGTTCCTTCCAACTCAGTATATTCTGTGATTCTGTGTGATTTATCCAAAATAAATGGTTCACTCTTAGGTATCTCAATATTTTCAATGAGGTATCAAGTTGGTCTCTTTTTAAGGCCAAGGTCTTGCCCCACTAGCTAAACTAGTCCCTGGTATTTTGTGGAGAGTCTGTAACAGAGATCACAGATCTGCTTTTTACTTAAAAAACATGACTTCCATTATATACATCTATTTTCAGAGGCTTACCACAAGTAGTTAGTGCTTGCAAATACTGGTATTTGGAACACAAGAGAGCAATATTCAAAAAAAGCTAGTTTGTTTTGCATTTTGTGGCTCATAGGGAATCAACAAACTTATAGTTGAATGCAGTATCCCTGTGTTGAATTAGAAGTGTATATAGCAAAACAGAAATTACCAAAACCAAATATTAACGTGACATAACTATATATGGTTTCAATTTTAAGATATCAATCTAACTAGCAAATCCACAAAGTGAGCCCTTTCAGCAGCCTAAAATAAAAAGAAACTGCTGTGACACTGACAGCAGTGTCACAAGGCTCTGAGTATGAAAACAGCCCATCATGGCCTGCCAGGAAGCAGCCAGCAGCCTATGTGCTCTCTTCATAGTCAGAAGTACCCTTTAGCTTCAAGGGATTCAAGGGAATTCACCTGTGTTTTCACCCTAGCACTCAAGGCAGCAGTTGTGACCACAAACTTCCAGGTGAAGGAGGGCTGAGTCTATCTCTTGCCCATGCACAGGTTAACAAAGCAAATATCTTCCTGTTATTACTGCTCCTCCTGCTTGCTCCCCTTCTCTTCATTTGAAGTTTTGCTGTCAAGAACCTTTTATCATCAGAGCCCACTCGCCACTTGTTATTGTTTTCCTCCATGGACTTGTGTAGCTCTAAGGAGCTGTAGGCAAAGGTATCACTGCAAGAAATTGTTTAAACCGAATGCTGCTTTCTTGAACAAATAATGCTCCATTCTACTTCCTTCTTGAAAGCAAGGTAGGAGGTTACATCTTCTTTAACCCCCCCCCCAAAACAATCTACAATCTAAACTAACACAACTCTGTTGATTTCAAGAGCCAGGCAAGGCACAGTATGTCCTTTGGGTTTCACAAAGTACATAGCCATTTACAATGAAACCAGATTCTCTGAAGGATAATTCCTGCCACCTCATTCCACCTGCGGTCGTCCACCATAACAAAATTGTCACATTGGGCTTTTCTCTTAAAAAAACCACACAAACAAAATTAACAAAGTACTGGATGGTAACCACACTGAGTATTCAAATTATGTAGGTATAAATTATAATTCAATTTTTAACATGATCCTGTAGGACTAGTCCTGAATTTGTACTTTTGTGAGGGAACCTGGGTTGTAATTTTCTTTATGTTCTTTAACATTATTCTAGAGCCTTATACATGGTCTCCATTGTTGTGTCTTGATCTACTGGCAGCAAACAAGTGCTTACGCAGTATGCTGTATTACTTGGAGAGTCTTTTAAAAGTGCTTTCCTTGCTTATTCTGCATTCATGTTTATTTGAACGTTAACACATGAAGAAATCTAGAGAAATTTAAGGCAGAAGTGAACCAGATTTTTTCATTCTTCTGATGAGGTTAAGGGAAGACCATGATCTTTAAATGAAATAAAAGTAGACTCACACTACAAAATCCACATAGAATCCTGAATAGAAGCTTTTCTTCAGCTAAGTTTACTGGACTGAGATAATCACCTGAGTCAAATCATGTCTTTCCCACAAGACTAAAAGCTGCCTTAAATGTCCACATGGACCCAGTGATCAGCAGGGGAAGTGAACATGGGACTTTAAATGAGCTCCATTCCATAAGGTATTTCAGAAATCTCAAAAGTCCTCCTCTGAATTTCTGCAGATTCCTCTTCCCTCTGGTTCCATTAGCATGCTCCTGATGTTCAGCAACTATTTTTTCACTTACAAAGCACCAGTTCTCAACTTATAAAAAACAACACTTTATTTCAGAATAATTGCAGCATCCATCATCCAGCTCATAAACTGAGAGCTGGAGTCACTTGGTCATTTAGTTAATGGGTTCAAATAATGAGAGTTAAACAACAAAAAAACCACACCAAAACAACAAAGACATTAGATTAAAGTAACTTTTCATGTTTTGCCAGAGTTTTCTTCCCCAACTTAAATTAAAATTTGCAAATACAGAGAGTCTGGCTTGGAGCTAGCATTCAAGATAAACAGTAATAATAATAAAAAAAAAAAATAAATTGAAGATGCATTCCTTTTTCCCAGTACCAAATCCTACTAGACCACATTTTTATCATGGAACAGAAGTTCAGCAAGTGTCCCTTACTCACACTAAAACTGTCAAATAGTACCTGAAGTAATAGAAAATTTCACAAATATGTGGAAACTATTTAAGATGTCTAATAAAGATTTTGGAAGGCCAGTTACGATGATTTCTCCCCATAGAAGAGACTCAGAGTCTAACCTGAAAATACCTTCTTAACACACATCACACTGCTTTGTCACAAATCAAACACTTCTTCTTCAAAAGCACAATAAATTGTATCTAAAACTATAGATAGCAGTGTGTTCATGTCAGTCAGTGAAATGAAGAGAACAGAAAACTGTACTCAAAAGAAAAAAAAAGTATTACAAAATTTCATACATCAACCTAAATATATGCATATCATCTCTGCATAAAAATAAAATACCAACTTCTGCTTTACTATTTACTATTTTCATTCTCTTTAGAAGAGTAGGAGTATAATGTTACATAAAATGGAGGGTTTTTTCCTAAAAGCATTGCTAAGTATCTTACGAGGCTGTCAAAATAAAAATAACAGGATAGATTTTACCAGTAGGCTTTTATAGACTAACCTCCACTCAGACAGGAAGTTAATAGATTCAGCAAACTTTCAGGCAGCTCTGAGCTAGGCAGAGTGGCTGGCAGGATAAGTGCCAGAGCCTCAGTCCAGTAGACTTCAATAAATCTAGGGGTTAACCAACAGAAATGTCATGACCTTGAATAGGGAAAAACACAGAATTCTGCAACCAAAGTGCAATAACCCCATGCATTGACTGAAACCTCACCAAGCAGCAGCCCTTAAGAATATGCTGTGATGTTACAGTGGAGACCACGCTGCAAAAGGGAGCCCTCACTGTGAACAAAACAAATTGCATGCTGAATTGCATCGGAGGAGCACGGCAGCAGACTAAGGGAAGCTAGTTCTGAGGCAGCCCAGAGAGACTCTCAGTCAAGAGGGATGCAGAGAAAATGGAAAAAGGTCCAGCAAAGGTGCCTAACACATATACCCTGTGTAGAGAGGTTGAAAGAGCTGGGCCTGATAATTTTGGTAATGAAGAAACCACAGAGGTATTTAATATCTGCTTACAACTATTTGAAGGGCAGTTCTTTGGACACCACCATCAAACTCCTCTCGGTAGTGTCAGACAGCATAAGAAGGAAAACAACCACACAAAGCAGTTTCAGAGATTAAGGTCGGACAGCTGGAAAAATATTTTTCCTAGCAGCATTGGAATAGGTTGTCAAACAGGTTGAGAGATTCTGTCCTTAGAAAGGTTCATCCAGACAAAGCAATGGCTGATCTGGTCCTTTGTTGCAACAGCCCTCTTCCAAGCAGTAGAACCTTGGATTATTGGAGGACTAGACCTAATTAGCCCTTGAAGGGCCTTCAGGATGGTGTTTTTATCATTCCCCAAAACAGTAGAGTTAAAAACTATTCTCCATTCATTCTCAATCTACTATTTTACTGATCAGGTATTGTAAATGTTGATTCTTTTTCCCCTTTATTTCTACTAGATATTTCAATGTGGTACATGTATTCACAGAACCCAACATCTAAGTGCTTCATTACACTACTACAAAAAGCTGTTCTTAAACATGACCACATGTGCATCTGCCTAATCTGGAGATAATTAAAAAGACCTGTATCACAATGTTAATTTTTTTATTTCTTGCTTAATTAAATAGTGTTTCTATCCCTACACAAAGATTTTGATTTTATAAAAGAGCTATATTGTTATACATTCACTAGCATCGCAAACTGGACATTAAGCACAACTGAGGGAGATTCAAAAGAGTGCTGAAAATGCATCAGCTAGGCAGCATCATCTCCTAAAATAATTTCATAATTATCATTGTAATCTCTGTACTGACTTAGAATACACTGATGAATTTGCACCAAAGAGTTGCTTACAAAAAGGCAGCATATCATCTGGGAAACAGAGGTCACTAAAAACCATTTTGTTCAATGAAATTCAAATGTTTTAATCAATGACAAAGTTTCTTTCTTACAAGGCAGCTTCTTCCTTAAATCTCTAACCAGGTGATGATGTGTCAGTATTCAAACTAGACACAAATGGCATCCTTCATCTCTAAAAGCCTATGTGCCAGTTACAGGCAATTTTTGAATGGCTTTGTAAAGATGAAAGGGAGAAGCTTGGGGAAAAGCAGCAGAAAGCCCATCACTGAGTAACCTTAAGGCATAATGACTTCCTGAAATCCTCATGGACTCGGAGCTGGGAGGAGGCTGGGGAATGAGCGCTCACGCCTCACTGCGGAGTCACTGGCCGCTAGCTCTCCTCTGCTGGTGCCCACTCCCCTGCTCCAACAGTGCCCACTCCCCAACCCCAGTGGGGCCCAGTCTTGCCCTCTCCTCCCCACACATGCAACTCCTCATGCATTTCTCTGGAGGCAGGAATCACTGCTGCCTTGTCAGCCTGTTTCTGATTAATGGCCTGGTTTCATTTGCAAGTAAGTGCAAGGTATTGTTTAAAGACTCAGCCTTTGGTACCTTGGCCACCACATATCATGTGGTCTATCAGGGTTCTTCCAGAGGGCCACCCAAGCCTGCTGGCAGGTGGTACCAACAGGGAAAGGGAAGAGATCCTGCTTTACATTGTCCAGGAAAGAAAGTCTGCATCTGTTCAGTGGGGCACTAAGCATCTTAACTTAGAAGTGAAAAATAACAAATGGAGAAATCAACCAGCACTTATTTAGAAATCGCTGCAGTACAGGAAATGAAGAAAAGCAGCAACAGCAACAAAAACCCCACCCCACAGAAGAAAGCTGAAAGGCTGAGGATGTCCTTGGATGCTTTCCAATAACAGGCAGGCAAACTTCATGCTGCTGTAGCTACATAAAGGTGCTTACTTGCAAATTCAGCAAGTGTGTTGCCATCAATAAACTGTTTTAAATAAGAAGCTTTGATGCAAATGGTTTGTTCTGATTTTTAGTTAGTGAAAGGAAAAAGTGTCTTACAGCAGCAAAGAGAATCTCTCTTCAGCAGATCACGAGTATGTCTTACACAAATGCATATCCTTTAGCCACTTTCAATACTTCTTTTCCATTTGAACTCTTAGCATGATGTAACCCAAATAAATTGAGATCAGAATAAACATACGATTTTACATGCAATACATGCTATAACAATTTTTATATAATATAAGCATAATGGTTAATTTAAATTGAATTGCTACTGCCTACTTAAAATTATTAATGGAAAATATTCAAAAATTGTTTAACATTTGTCTGTCTAAATACCTGAAATATTACCCAAGGTTGCATGATTAACACCACTTTAAATACCCAGAACAGCACTCACTAATTTCTAGGCCCCCCACACTTGTGCTCAGATGCATCACAGAGCAAGTGCCAGCTCCTTGCTGCCTGAGCCAAAGGAGACTCTTTAGGAAGAGAAACTTTAATATTCAGGGGCAGAATTTGTCAGTATAGAATAAAGAAAAATTGAGAGGTTCATCTCCACAGCATCTCAGACAGCCCCTGTGGCTTGGGCAGGGGACAGAAACACATTAAGGCATTAGTTTTCCAAAACATACACTTTTTTGTTCATTAAAGTTGATATGGAAGATTTGTTAGGAGTGCAGAGGGAGCAGGTTAGACCAGGGCTTAATTAATTTCCTAGCTGATGCAGGTATAACTCATCCTGCAGGGGTGGAGTTGCTTCTACCAAACAGGTAGAGAGGTGAGACAGGAATCCTATAAATGTCACCTCAAATTGTCAGCTCAGAAAGAGAGAATGAAAACATGTGTATGAAACAAATCTTTCCAAAAGATCAACAGATCAAGTCCCCAGCAGCAGCAGCCTATTCCATGATACATTTTGTTCTCATGTACAGCATTATAAAACTGCTGTTCACATTACTGCAGCAGTTTCCCCCACTAGTTTATGATTGCCACAGGAATCAAAACCCATTTGGAGTGTTATGGGGAAATGCTGAGGCTCATGCAAACAAGTTAGACCAAGAATTACTACAAATGCCTACAATATATAAACACAATTACACTTTAGAAGTTAAAGAACTGAATTAAGAGTGTTATCTGACCAGAGAAAGCTGATTAAAGGCAATGGAGATAGAGAAACTGAGATTATACCTAATTAGCTCACACAAAAAAAAAATGAAGCAACTCCTCCAATTCTAAGGCTGATTAATTAATTAAAATTAGAAAAATATTTGCCATGTAAATGTAAATCCCTATATTTAAATAAAGAGTAGATCATCTTTAGAATGAATTTTAGAATTAGATTAGCTTTAGAATTTAGAAGTAGCTCACCCATACAAGGTTTAATAGTCATCTTTGGGAAAGGACCATAGATTATTAAGTGCAGAAAAATACCTGACACAGCATACATCACAGGTCTTTCCATTTCTTTTCTCCATCATATATATCCTTCATACTTAATATGAAGTAATACTCTGCCTTATCATGGGGCTCACTTCATACAGATCCTGTATTTTTTCAGGAATGAGAAAATGTCTTAGAATCTCTAAGAAGGTCCTTAGAAAAATGACCTTTAAGAAAAAATAATTTTAAAAGAGAAGAAAATAATATTTTTAAAAGAAGTTTAAAAGTTGATTGCCTTCCAAAGTGAAATTTTTCCTTTTTCCAAAAGAAACATGGGAAATGGAGTAAGTTAAAATGGGGTATGTATCTCAAACATGTTAAAATCTGAACCACTATGTCAAACTACAGCATCTTCAGAGGACAATTTTACATAGGAAGCAAACAACAACATACACACATTTTCCAGGCAACCCAAGGTACTTCAAAGAGATCAGATGAATGAATCAGGGTCAGCGGTCAAGACAGAGTCCAGAACCAGCATCTCCCACACTCCAAGCCAGAGCTGGGTTCCCCAGCTGAGTTATGCACATTTATGCATAACTGGAAATTAAGGCAAATTTACTGCTCAGATATACTGAATTAATGTCTCTGGAAACCTAGAACCACAGAATGAGTTTGGGCAAGTAATAGCTCAACATTCCCTTGGAATTAATTACTGAATTCAGCTACTTTGCAAAAACTCCACTGGCAGATGCTGGTAACGTTTCAGAATTAAAAAGTAACAATTATAAATAAATTAATTCAGAAAAGAACAGTATATGAGATTTGCAGACCCTGATCCCACAAACACACCATTAAATAGAACTGTTGGAAATAATGTTAAAAGTATAAGAGTTGATAGAAATAATTGGGAAGCTCCAGCTTCTTCTTGGTGTAGAGTCATAAAGAATATCCCCATGTTACCATGTCAAGACCAGCCAGTGTCATTTTCCACAGGCCAGAATAGCAGCTTCAGCAGGGATAGAAAAAAATTAATCGAGGAAGCTTTTCCAGTTTCAAAAGCAGAATTGCTACAAACCTTCCTATTTTCTCAAAAGTTTCATTTTTTTCCTTAATGTTTTACTAAAAATTCTCATTCACCATCAGGCACGATTTCTTACCAAGAAACACATTCTTGGCCAACATGTACATCTGAGACATCATTTCAGACATTTTTGTAAAAGACATAATGGGAAGTGTAATAAAAAGGGTGGAAGTAGGTCTGTTTTAGATCCAACGGAACAACAACTTTCAAATTTTCAAAAAAATCCATGAAAATCTATTCCTTGAGGGGTTTTTAGCAAGCTTAAAGAATATAATTTGTCTTCTCAGTGACAGTCAGTTTAAAAGAAGCTCCACCTAGATGAAAAATTAATAGCATCACACAAACCTTTACTTTTTATGTCTATTTCTTTCAGTGGGTTTCCTTGGCCAGACAGCACCCTTAGCCAGTTTCAGGTGCCTTCTAGTGTTTGCAATGAGCCACAGAGAGACCCCTCCTGTGAAGCTTGGACTTTGCAAGCTGGGCATTGGCTGGTTTTTTTTCACATTCTTGTTTGAAAATAAAAATAAACTTCATCCCTTTATATTCTTGGTGATTAGACACTGTATAAATAACACAAAAAGAACTGTGAATATTCGATTTAAAGCGTCATTCAGATCCACGTTCTTATATATAAATAGACTAGAATGTCAGGTACGTGTGCACAAAAATAAAGAAACATCTATGTGTATTTGTATATACATATATACATACATATATATATATACATACACATGTAGTCCTGGGTGTGTGGCCATCATCTATACACAAACACACAATGGATATTCAATGCAAACATGAAACTTCAAGTGCACAAACTGTTTCTTAATACTCATCCTCCCATCAATTAATATAATATAAATTATAATAATATATATAAATTAATGCTAAATTAATACTGAGTACTTGAAATATTAGGTACACACACTGACAGTCTCTAGGCTTAACACCAAATTTGACCAGAGGATAATAGTCATAAGAACTCTCACCAGCTGTAGCCTCTTTCTGTCATTTTTAACATCCAAAGGGTAAAGAAAAACTAATCTGAGCCAGGGTTCCTTTTTTTATGCTACAGATAGTCATCTCTGGCATCAGCAGACTAAGTCCAGGCTTCACATTGATTTTCTTTTTTCTTGATGTATACAGTGAAATTGAAGACCTATGCATTTCTGCTAAATGAGGTTCTGCCTTGGCTAATAGCAAACGATGACAATAGTCTGCAAAGAATTGGGGAAAGGGAAGCAGTCTTTGAAAAAATTCACCACCAGCAGCCGTAAATTCATAACTGTCAATAAAATTGCTGAGGTTTTTATATGCACATTAACAGCATGCTTCAGTGTAAAATGGGATTCTTAATTCTTTTCACAGAGCATTAAATCATATTTAAGATTAGAAAGAATCCTCAAGCAGCTACTGGAAGGTGCCCTCCCTATCAAAACCACTCTGCTCCTTATATTTCTACTTTGCTGACTTCAACAACAATCTAATTGCAAAAAAATATTATTGAAGTAGAATATAAAACAATAGGGTGCAACTACACAACTTATGGTGGTCTTCATTTACCCCAAGCACAATTCCAGTAGACTAATGTGTTTTCTTGTAATGTCAGTGAGATGCATTTCAAAAGGAAGATAAGTCACAAGCAGAAGATGGTGCAGGACATGGGCTTCAGGTTCCTTCAGCTGTATGGGATTATGTTTTCTCTTTACTGCATACTTCATGAGAGAAGTATCCTCACACCCTGTGAGGATGGAATGATCAACTGGTAACAGGGTTCCCAACAGTCTGCAAGGACTCACTCAGGAAACCAGTGATACCTCCAGAGAACTGTCATCAAAATGTTTCTCAATTCCCAAATCCTGCTGGGCACCAAGGGCACCTTCTTACTCTTGCTTATGTTTCATCCTATCCCTCAAAAGTAACATGGAATGTACTAGACAAAATCTGGCCCTCTGATATCTTCTTCCTTAAGAGATCAATGAAACTAAGCAACAGTCAGAGCATCTCCAACCACTTGTCTACCCATCTTTCTCTTAACTTCACTGCCAGTGCAAACTAGCTAAAGCACCAGGGCAGCACAGGAGCTGTGAGTATTTAATCCATGACTTTTGCTAAAAAAAAAAAAAAAAAAAAAAAAAGTTAAAGTAAAAAAACTCTGTCACTAGGACAATATATCACTTGCATTTATTTAACATTATTATGAATTATTTCTTCTTAACCATGGGACTTCCTTTTGGTAGGAATTTGACTGTGACTTGAAATGTCTTTATCAGAACTCTG
The DNA here is from genome assembly GCA_013397815.1 of Aleadryas rufinucha. Lineage (NCBI taxonomy): Eukaryota > Metazoa > Chordata > Aves > Passeriformes > Aleadryas > Aleadryas rufinucha. The sequence goes on along the minus strand of VZTH01009132.1, from coordinate 319,525 downwards.
TGCCTGTGCTCTCTGGCATGCTGTCCATCTGCTGCCCTGTTAGGTGTCTGCCAGCCCTCTGCCCTGTGCCCATCCCTCTGCTCCCAGGGCTCACATGAACATTTTCACCCAGACCAAAGGGGTTTCTGGAACACGACCCTGGTGTGCTCAGCTTGCACTCTCCTCATACTCAGCTCAGTGTGCTGGCACAGCACATGAGGGAGGAAGCAGCAGGTATTTGGCTTCCCAACCTTCTCCAGAGAAAATGACATCTTGAGTGACCCATTACTATTGAACTGGGTTTTAATGAAATGCTGGTACTGTACACCACTACACAAAGAACATATGTGGCTGCAAGTGATTAATTACAGTCTTGAAGAACCTAATAAGAGGCTCTCATGTTTAAAATCCTTTATGGCAACTATTAATTTTTTCTCTCTAATTATCAGAATAGCAATGGAGTAATGCACCTTTCACCTCAAATTTGCTTATTTTTCATTTCCTTCATCCTATAGCTTTGTTTATGCTAGCTATTGGTTATCTGAAACAACCAATCTTACTTCTCTTTTCAATTTACAATTATAAAATACATCAAGGATGGAATCAAACAAAAAGCTTTAAATTAATCATAATTTTTTTTTTCACAGAAATGTCTGCCCTAGGAAATTCACACTGTTTTGTTTTCACATTTGCAAAGAGAACGAATTTTAGTATTGTGACTCTCTCAGGATCTTCAGATGCTGAAAATGCTAAGGAAAAACACATCACCTTTAAGAAGTGATGAGCATCTACTGTTGAGCACTGAAAATCTATAGTAGTGTGCAAACCCAAAAGTATTGACAATTCAGACCTATGTACACTGACTTCAGGAAGCTACAATCTGATTCCACCCAAAAGAGAAAAATGATTTTTCACCATGCTGACCTGTTTGACAAGTATGGACAGCCCTATGTTTTAAATAGGAATCCACACAAAAATCAAAGGAACCAGTATTTGGGAAATGGCTTTGCTTTTCTGTGCTGGACTGCAAGCAACTCTGAAACCAGTTATTGACCTTTTTCTTCAGTATCCTGACTCAAAACCACTGTCCAGCACAGGACTTTCAGTACCAGTCCTAACTGCTGAAGGAATATTGTTCACACTGATATGAAGTTTGATTTTGATCAAATGTAACGAACCCATTTAATCTTTCACTAATTTTAATACACTGAAAAAGACTTCAAAGAACTTGCTGCTTGCTGTTATTGTAGAACAAACAGAGTTATTGTGTGAAGAAATGAAGAAAGCACCTACACACTGAGATGACCTTTCTGAATACTTCTTTATGGTCGGTCTGAATGTTATTCTTCAAAGCCAAACTACTCTTAAACCTTTATTTTATACAGATGAAAACTGGCCAAAGCAGGAAGACAAAAAAGAAACCCTGAGGCTGCTAATCCATATGCTCCTAAATTTATACCTTTCTCAAATGAAAGAAAACCAACCACACCCTATAAGTACATATGATTAATACCTATATTACAACACATAACCAATTTCAGGAAATAGCAATTATTTCAGGCATTCTTAAAATTATTTTCAATTTCACAGCAGGTCCGTGTACCTCTGCTTTTAGCTGCTGAAGTGGAGTCACGACACCTGGCTCAGCAGACGGCCGTGCACGCACTGCAGAGCCACAGGCACCGGCTTGGCTCGTTAATGTGCACTGAGGCTGCTGCTGCTCGGAAGAGGACAGCCAGCTCAAGAACAATTATTTTGTCTTTTACCCCTCCTGTTGCTGGTAGCTGCAGCCAAAGCACTTAAAATGCCATCTATTTGCTGCCATCTACAAGTGTCAGGACAGAACTAGACGAGCACAGACACCTACGGTAAATACGCTCGCCTCTGCAAGCCTGATGGGAGGATGAAAGCCTCGTTTTTGGGGAAAATTAATATGATGAATTCTGCTGGTTTGTCCGTTAAAACACAACTCACACGTGAAATAGTGCATCCGCAGAAATGAGCAGCATAATGATGCTTTATTGCTTGAGAAAGCCACATGCCCCAAGAGAATTTGTGTCATCATACACCAGGAGTAAGGCTGATGGGGCTGGCTTTAAGCTCTAATAAAAGAGGAGGAAAAGAGATGAAAAAACACCATGACAAAAGATGCTTTTGTTACTTGTTGAGATTAATCTGAATCAAAATGTGTTCACAGTTATAATTTCTTCTACAACTGGAAAAACTGCTAGTAGGAATAGCATGATTTTACTTTCCAATGCCACTATAATTCTTATTCCTATCAAAGGAGGCTGAAAAAAATTGCCAAGTTATTTCATTAGGAAATGCAGCTAATTTACAGGCACAGTAATTTTCCCCCTACAAAATTGTATAATCAGCTTTAAACTCACTAAATAAAGGGTCTCTTCTCTGAGTGATTATGCTTAATTTACACAGGAATTAGTGGTGACTAGACCTCCTTTCAGAATAGCTTTAAAAGGGCTGCATTACCAAAAAAAAAAAAAAAATAAATAAAAAGCCTTGAAAAATATCCTAACAGTCAATGGAGTAAAAAATATTTCTCTGTGCAGCAGTGCATGCATACATTGTGTTCATAAATACCTTTTACAGGATAAGCACATAACTTTTAAATCAGGTATCAGAATCCAGAAAATCTCTAATGCTGATTTTATATTAAATTATTCACTTAGGCATTATGCTGATAGAATGTATAGAACAGCCTAAAAAACCAGATGGACAGCAATGCATCTTCGAAAGTTCCTGTCACTGTATGCAATGTTAACTATTTTTTTTTTCTGAGTTTTTTACAGGATAATCTATCCAAAGAATGGACACTTCAGTTTATAGACAATTCTTATCAAATGTAGTCCAGTTTTCATATAGTTAAGTGGTTGCTAAAACCCCCCAGCATCTCCAAAATTCAGGTACTTTTGGATATTTACGTAGAGACTAGGCATTAGAAACCATTCCCAACAGCAGCTTGTTAATGGTACCACTAAGGTAGTAGATGTGGCACATAAAAAGTGTTTGTCCCTGGAAAGTTATTAAAGATAATTAAATTTCCTGTTACCTAAAGCAGTTGACCCTGAGGGTGTGGAATCAGAAGAAATACATTTGGAAGTTTCAGTTAAAAAAAAATCTCCATTTCTTCCTTTGTAGTGTAGGAAGTCATAATCATCTCTTCACTCTACCATAGAAGCGAGATTCATAATATTTAAGGTCTGGAAGGGGCCACTAAATCATGTAGCCTGTCCTCCTTTATCATGGAATTTCACAAAAGGTCTACAGATCACACAGATCAGTGTCATCTGCGCAAGTGGTTAACTAAATCTAAGCCAAAATATTATGAGTTGGCAACACAGACCGAGACCGTGCTATCACGGCAGCATAGGTGGCTTACAGAGAATAAGGAAAAAATAATCTGGGAAAGGAAAAAAAAAAAAAAAGGAATAAGTAGTATTGAAAATGAATCATGGGAATAACTGGGATGCAATCCATCCTCGGGAACCTGGAACACCCATCGTCACTGGGGCACCGGCGCTGCCTCCGATCCAAACCGGGATGAGGCAGCGTTCCTGGCACGCCATTGCCATCTGCTGGGCAGGAGGCAGAATGCAGCTCGGGAGCGGACCCAGCGAACGGACAGCCCCCAAAGGGGCTGCCATGGCTGTCCGGAAATCCTGTAGGCCCGCCTTCTCCACATCCTTGCTTCACTTTCACCCTTCCCACACCCGCCCTGAGGTGGTCGGACCTCCCTCGGAGGTGTGGGAGACAGGCAGTCCGAAGGTGTGGGAGTGGGTCTGGTGACTAATGCAGAGCCCAGCACCACGCCATGAACACAGCCCGAGTGTGAGCTCTGCCGCGAGTACGGGGAACTGGAGCCCGAGGCTTCTCTGGCAAGTGACACACACACTACCTCATTTCCAGCAGCTCTGACAGAAGGAAACCCTTGGATCAGGTTCCTCATGCAAAGTTACAAGTGCTTTCTGGAGATGTTTTATGCCTGGAAGTCATTTGCACACTTCGGAACCAAACGACACGACCAAAGAACTGGCAGTGCCGGTGGTTTTCCCTGACAGAGAAGTCTCTACTTCATCGTGCAGAACTCCACCCATATGTGGGTGAAACATCTGCTTCTGAAAGTGGCTGCATCTCCATATGATGTATGCAAAAGGAGCATATGCCTCTCGAATACAAATGTACTAAAGCACCTGTGAAAATGCTTTTTAAATCATAACCAGTATTTACTGAACTGACACAAACCATTTAAAATAATTTAGATAATAAGCACTATCACAGAACACAAAATGAACTTACTAATACCTACAAAATGACGAGGGACAACTTGCTGACAGTATTGCCACTCAACAAAATTTGGCCACCACAGTAGCTCATATAAACTATTCAGCTCACGGACTTAGATTATATATGAATTTTGCATGACTGCACATAGCTTTTGGTAGAAACTGGGTAACCATGGCCACTTCTGGGAGAAGGACAAGTCATCCCCAGTCTTCTTCCTCCCTATCCCAGATCCAGGCACTATTCAGGCTGAGGAGCAGCTACCAGAGGCCGGGTGAGCACCCCCATCCCGTGCCACAGAGCCACAAACTGGTGTTTGTTGGTTTAAATATACTACACACACTGGGCACTGCTCTGATACTTTAGGGAGACTGGGAATTGCTGCTCAATCTGTTTGGATCAGCTAAGTGACTTCAAACAAGTAATTTCCCCCCACCCCTCCAGCATCTCCCCCCC
>VZTH01009132.1:131081-314783 GCA_013397815.1 Aleadryas rufinucha | reverse complement strand
CCCCCCCCGAAATAGGGTAGTAACAGCAACCTCCTTTGTGTAGCAGCTTGAGATTGTTATTTATAAGAGGAAACTAATACTGCTGAAATTAAATCTTTATGAACTTCACCACATATGTGAATAATAGGACCAATTTTTAAATCCATCTTCAGTATTACTAATTAAAAAAACTTTGTTGGACTCTGTTATGGACTATGAATGTCTTTTAGAGGGCACTCATCTCTTCTTTACTCTTGCCTTTTCCAGTCAGTTTTTCTCTCTCGTTCACCACAGCACCCCCAACACTACCACATTGGTTTATACTTGTCACACCAGCCATTTCATGACCTCTCACCTCAGCCTTCAGTAACACTGAACTTCATTCAGCAACTTCATGAGCTCAATCACTGTGTTGTTACTCAGACATGCTCAGCTGGTACATGGAGAGGTGCTAAACCTTTGCACAGTGCCTGGAACAGAATATTGCTAAAACTCATAGCAGCCTTAATTCTGCAAAGCATATGTAGGACTAAGACACAGCAACTATGCCCCAACACAACTAGCTGCTCTGATTTTTCTGAGGATTAAGGACCACCTGTAAGAAGAGGAGAGGTTTATTTGCCATTGACCCCAAAGAGTCATTTTTGCTTTGTACTCATTCTTCAGGGTACGTGGAGAAGGCACAGTACATCAGTACACAGCTCTCCAGAGTGAGTTGCACTCACCCTGCAACTGAAGGAAAAGGTTCAAGCATCTCTAACATTAAAGCAAGGATACTTTCTCTTATTTTTGGATACAATCAAGAATTGGTTTTGCAGATGAAGAAATCCTAAATATGCATAAATGCATTTTAAAACTGGGCAGAAACACCCCTTCCACAATTCTCAGCTTTGACACTCCTCACATACTAACACTTGCTTCCCGACCCGCAGAATGACACACAGTTCTGTGGTATTTTACCAGTACTAAGCCCTGCAGGGTAAAATTTTATGCAGGAACAACATGAGTATACATTACAAAAGTGGACACAGTATCTTTGTCCAAAATGGAGATGGTTTAACTCCATGAGGCAGTAAGCATCCAAAAGGCTTACAGTAGCACTGGCTTATGTATGTGTTAACAGGTATTACAGACAAATAGGAACTGGTCTATAGACCAAAATTTAGTGCTGAGGGTCTGTGATCCCCACTGCATATATTTCAGATCTTTCTGTTTCTCTGTTTAAACGTCAGACCAGCTCTGCTTTGATGCCTTGTCCTGAAGCTCACTTGCACTTGGTGTGTATTCAAGACTCCCTGAGCACATTCTCTAGTTTAGTCTCATTAAAAAAGCATCAGTTTCATGTTCTTCATGTTCTGCTGCTCAAACAAAACCAACCAAAGGGGACTTATTGGGAAATTCACTTCAGAGGAACACCCTGAGCTGAATTAAAATATGAATATAGATGCACTTGTTGAGACCACTTTTTGTGGTCCATTAAGTTTTGACAAATGACTGTATCTCAGATAACCACATGGAAGCTCATCACAGGAATAGGATTTGAATTTTTGCTGTAGTTACATTAGACAGTGACTAAACCCCCCAAGGACTTTAAGCATATATATGCTGAATTGTTTCCTTCCAAAAAGAGCTAAATTATTTTCAGACTGAGCTTAATCACAGCTTACCATCTCAGCAGGCGCACCTCCACTGAAACCGGCTTGTTGCCCTCTTTTTAAGATCCTGTGATTTTTATTGTCAAAAAATATGCCAAATTTCCATATTAGTCACTCACTGAATTACAGGGCATGGGACCCCAGGCACAGCCAGCATACCAGGGACATCCCTGCTCACAACCAGATTACTCTGCTTAGCTGAAGGAGGAGATCCTGCTCTTGCCCACAGTCAGGATGATCTGGATGTAGAGGAGAGGGCCCAGGCAGCCCCCTTGCTCTAAGTGGGGCATAAACATCACTTAAGTTGTCTCTAGTTTGCAGCTTTTCAGCTTCAAAGTCAGGTTAGCAAAATAGCTGTTTTTCTGAAAGCATTACACAGAAAACAACAAAAGCTTAGAAAAAAATTGTAACAGGGAACAGAAATTCCTCCATAAACTACTATTGTGAATTTGTCCCAACAAACCATTTTGATCATCACCACGATTTAGCAGCACCTGATTGCTCAGGGACATTATCTTGGCAGTGTCAACCCAGACTGCAGGCAAGCACCCAACACCATCAAAGCCACCACAGAAGTTAGTGTTAATTTAATTTGCAATGCTGTGGAAAGGGCCTGCAGACAGGAAAAAGGATGAAAATCACAAAAAGAGGGACATCCTCTCATAAACCCAGATGTGGTCCCTCAGATCTTCCTCCTGAGGCACGTTGACAAAACAGAGCAGTGAAATTGCTGTTCTATAAACACTCCTTCACCCTGGAAACTGGGAAATTTAAACAATATCAGATTGAGACCCTTTCACTCTCAGGAAACCAATCAACATATTTTCGGCTTGGTGCCAGTTTTAATGTTTAAAAAAGTTAAAAAGGTGATTGTTTTAAAGGATACTAAAGAAATAGTAGGAAACAACCAAAACAGCATTAGTTATCCGTTATATTTCAACAACTAGTGAATTACAAAATCTTCAATCAATTCATTCCAATTTTTTTGTAAGTCAAAGACTCAGGCTGTTATCCTCTGACACAAAACAAAGATTTTACATTTTTGGATGGAAGAAATTAGTGCCTTGTCTTCTTGCTATATAAAACATCCCTTTTGCTATCATCCCTTTTCCAAAGCTTTTAGAAAGCCTAGTGAAAGTGGGAGCATACCTTTCACCTTTTCAAGATAGCACCTACATTTTCATTTTACATATTCCAATAAGGCAGTTAGCATAAAATATTTAGAAGCACCACAAGACACAAATGTATCAGGGTAATTCATTGAGAACTGAAAGTCTCAGATACATCTTTTAGACAGCCGCTGTTCTTATTCTTTCCTTCAATGATGGAATTACAGTAAGGAAAGAGTTATAAAATAGGGAATGTGACAGGTGCAGGTTAAGATGGCGTCAAACAGAGATGAACTGCTATTTTATTATTATTTTAATAAATACATAATCTAACTGCTTTACTTAGATCGATGCATTGGTTCCTGTGTAATTCTTTCTATTGCTCATGGTTTTTGGTGCTATATGAGAGTAAATCCTTACCATCTAAAGCCAACAGGAGAGCTAATCTTGACTGCCTATAAAAGAGAAGTACTGTACAACTCCCGAGACAAAGGGAAGAGAACCATCATTTCAACTGATGTTTGCTATATTACAAATCTTGTTACAATGCTCATGATACTCTTAGGAAAATGTAAGGCCTATTTTCTGACCAGAATTTTGTGTTGTTTCAAAATTAAGAGTACAAAACTAAAAGAGGTACCAAAGAAAAAACAGCAAAGAAACAGTGCCTGACATGTTATGGTGAAACAAAAAATGATCGTGGCTGCAGCTTGCTTCCAATGGAAATGAGGACAGACTTCCCTTTCCAATACTGTCAGAAAGCCTGTCTGGGGAAGATGCCCAACAGTGCCCAGCCCAAACCACAGTAAACAGATTAATATAAGATGATCTTTCTGTTAAGGCTCTTTTTTATAAACAGGCTCATCCAGACCAGGAGGTAAAAAAAAAATTTTAGAGCACAAATCTTCATCAGTTTCTTTGAAGAAATAATTTATTTTCATCTGCTTCAGCACAGCAGCTCCCAGGTAAAAGCAAATAAGAATAATGACCTCTGGAAATATTGCTATAAACTACATAGGTGTACTCACTAGTCACTTTTCTAGGAAGTTTCATGCATGTAAGGCATTGCCTTTGAGACCATTTGCCACAATAAAATTAAACACAGCTGAAGGTACAAGAAATTTCTCACGTATGAGAAAATTTTAAAACATTAATTTTATCTCAGTCTAAATAACCAGTCTGTGGAAAAATTGCACAAGGGATATTATTTTGAAGAAATGTATCATATTTTTTCAGACAGTCTTGTGATACATTTCAGTCCTCACTTTACCCAAAAGACTCATTGTTTTTGCAGTATGAGCAGCATATATGATATACTCCATTTCTGCTGGAAGGTGAAAAATATGCTAGGACATATGTACAATCTTAGGAGAATATATTGAAAGTTATGTAAAAAGTATATTAAAAAACGCCACAATATAAATAGTCAATTAGCACCAGGACTAGAGGTTTTTTTTGTACTTCTGTTCACAGGTAACTTTTTCAGCAAAAAACCCTCCTAGTCATTCGAATTGGGGTAGCCAAATCATACTCAGCAGGTCCTTTAAGCTTTTCTTAATTCCAAGCCTAACATGAGGCACTAGAGCTAGGAAATCACCTCTTGAAATCCTTTCCTGAAGTGGAAACATGAGCTGAGTCTGCCAGGAAGAACTGTAAGACTCACCTCCTCACTTGTGAGCAGACAGAACAAATGAAAACACAAATGAAAAGCATCCATTCATCCTTCCTATTTGTCTATACCAGCCCTGTAACCCACCTTCAAAAAATTAAATTTATTGAAACACAACAATGTAACCAACTTAGCATGCAGGAGATAAAATGGTGATGCAAGGTGATAATGGTGTGTCAAAGGGCAGAAGAAATTCAGAGTTGACCTCTGCAAAGAATATGTTTGCATATTCTTTGCAATTCTTTCATACTCCATATTCAGACTTGGATCTATAGACAGTTTTAGTGGACATATTTTATTTCTCTGTCAGCCAGTGTTTAAATGCGAATTCACATCTACCACACTTTTCTATGTGCATGCACAAATACCCATTAAAAAAGAAATCTCAGGGAAAAAAGAGATAGTTGATGTAGAGCAGTAATCCTCTGGCAGAACAGTTTACAAACGATGACAGAAAGCAGGCAGCACAAATAAACCTCTGGAGAAGATGCCATGGGAAAATGAGAAAGCATAGTCAAAGAAGATCAGATAATTAGGGCATTGGTATAACAAACACAACTGAATTACTAGAATTTAAAATAAACATAGACTAGATCATAAACTTACAGGTGTTGTCAATGTATAGTAAACTTGAAAGAAAAATCCTCCGTGACTAAGGATGAGTGAGTTGTGTGATCAATTAAAGAGAACAATGTGAATTCAAAATAAAAATGTCCCCAAGACAAAAAATGGCACCTGTGAAGGGAAGAAAGGAAAAAATATTATTAAAAAAACAAACAAAAAAAATCCCACCAAGTAAGAATTCTGTGGAGTTGAGCAATAACGAAAAAAAATGTTCTACAAAGTTAAAACTACAGGGAGGAAAACACAGTCACTTTTTAAGAGGATCAAATGCTCAAACAGCATCTGTGTCAAGTGCTGAGAGTCTATCAGTCTTACCACAAGAAAAAATGTGCCATGTACACTTATTAAATTCCCAACACTGCAGTGCAAAGCTGTAACACCTTTCACAGTATATTAACAGTATAACAACTGCCTCTGGAGAGGTTGAGAAGTTAAAAAAGCTAAAAATGAACATTTGGATTTTAAAGTTGCTTGGGCAGCAACTGAGTACCATATTAAGACTTTAATTTAATGAGAGCAGTGATGTATACTAGAAAAACTGGATTTATTTTATAACAAATGTGCACCAACAAAGGATGGCAATCCCTGTCAGAGCCCTGATAGTGACCCAGGATATATCATTTCACCATATACTTCAGGCAGGGTCTCTTCACCACTGTCGGCTCGGACTAGATGATCTCCAGAGGTGCCTTACAACCATTCTGTGACTATTTCCCCAGCTGAAGGGGAAGGAAGATGGTACTGGTATATTTTAGGAAGCACACTCAGATCTATTCATTATACTAGATAGATAATAACTCTGTTAATAGTATTTTCATCAAGTCAAAGACTGGATAAGCAGAAGAGTCTTAGTTATCCTGTAATAAAAAAGTTATAGGAACAACAGTGTTTACACACTGCATTTGTGTGAGATTTTCATTTAGTTAAAACAACTTCCAAGATTACTATAGCTGAAAGGAGTTGCGAATACAAAAGAAATCCTCATTTGTTTATTGTGTTTAAAGTAAATATTGTTTGCTCAACTTCCTTGAAATATTGCCTTCAGTATTTATATGTATTTCTTCCTGCAACAGATGAATAACACTTTGAGGAGAAAAATGTAAACCCAGTGACATCTGCAAACATTCTGACTAGCATCTGAAACAAATGTTATTGTATTACTAACCCCCTTCTTTGTTTATTCCCTCTAAAGAACAAAACAGGAGTTCAATTTTAGTTCTGCTAATTACAAAATATACTTACCATAAATTGTTGACTATCGGGTGCTAAGTGCTACTTACCTGCAAAACAAATCAAACAAACAGAGAGTTACTTAACAGCACAATGAACTACATAGAAGAGTGGATATAATTCAGGTGGCTTGATGATCATTCCTTTTTTGAATAGTAGAGTTAGATGAAAGAACAGAGTGAACCCAAGGATTCAGGAAAAAAAAAATTAAGAACTCGAGCTGGAATACTGATGATGTAAGTGGAAAGCTCAGTCACAACAAAAGCCCTTTATGACTTCAACTTCACCGTCCCCAAGGTGAAGAGAAAACTGCCAAAACTAAAACTTGTTTGCTCTGACTCTCAGAATTGCTTCTGTCCCACCAAAGACAAGCATCTGTAACATGGGATACAAGCTCTTTATGAGGTACAGTCTCTAGCATATTTGTTTTCCAGACTAACTTCACAGGAACCATGAACCAATATTGTTTCTCTTACACAGAATTTCAGTTTAAATGAATTCATTAGCAAACTCCACTAAGGCCTGTACACACTCACTAAGAGCTGAGTAAGAATAGGCCTATTACTGCATTTGACATTGCTGTGTCTTGGCCTCATTTTTCTTCTAAAAACTTTTCTTCCTCTGAAAACTATAAACACCTGTTAAACTATAAGCAGCTGTTACTATCTCTCTATCAAAGGTGACAAAACTGCAAGGTTGCGAGTAATTAATAGCAGTATTTTTAATCAAACAATGATAGAAAAGTTGGTTGGAAGGAGCCTCTGGACATCATCTACTCCAATTTCCTTTATTGGGAGTGCATAAAATTAGACCAATTCTTGATTTTAGTGTTCTTTGAAATAGGAATTTCAAACAAGAAGTTAAAGGAACAACCCATGTTTGACAAAATATTATAATTAAACAGTTCTCAGTAAGTATTACAGTCAGACACTGCGTATTTTTATAGCAGAAACACTATTATTGTGGTATTTGGAGATACAAAGGTTTGAAGTTAATAGAGTTAACAGCTTGCTCATTCAAACCCCAGTTTTGCAGGAAATTGTCTGAATACTCTTTGGTATGCAGCATCTTTGACACTATTATACCAAACACATGTTATTTATCCCTTAAATCATAAAATTTATATGAATATGACAATTTTTTAAAATACATAATCCATACCATATCAAATTCATGCTTTTACTACATATACATGATGTCCAGATTCTAAATTCATAGACCCATCCTGCATTCATATTGGGATCCTGGCAGCTTCTATAACAGAGAATTCTGACAAGTTCATTTAGAAGTATCATCTCTTATAATCCACCATGGCAATGATTTCTTTTGCTTTGAAGATTTAAAATAAAATACAAATTTGAACAATAAAACTTGTCAAAACCAAAATACTTATTTTGGGAGAAAAATAAGTAAATAAAAACAGGGATGAAGGCAGTAGAAACAGTGCAGCCTTAAAAATGGCAAGAAATTCTCTCTAATAGCTTTGCCACTGATCATACCATAACGTTTGTTAAATGCATTTCATCTCAGCTCAAAATTTGAAACAGGTCTCATGTGTGGTCAAAATAAATCCAGAAAAGGTTCATAGGCATATTCTTTTTTTAAGCCAAGTTTGTTAATCAATCATGCTAGAGAGTATAGAAAAACAATCTTTAGATTCCTGACTATCAGGAATAGTTACTTTTTATATCCTGAATTCCCCATGTGATGTAAGGATATTAATACAATACACTATTCACAACTTTATGACATGCTATAATTATCTCCATGGATGCCAGAAACAATTTTGACCATTGTGATAGACTGGGTACTATCCAAAAGAAACAAATCCAGTATATATTTTAAAATATATGGGTACAAGTGCACTATATTTTGATCACACTGACAAAAACTTGAAGAAAGCCAAGGGCAGCTGAGGCTGGGAAAGGATGATGCCAATTTAAACTTTAAGACTGACAGCTCTGTTTGGGATAAGGAAAGCTGAGTGGATGTTATTCAGCAAGGGAAAATCACTGTGGAGGAAGAGAAGATGTAGGAGTAATATATTAAAAATAAATATGGAACTTGAGGGCATGTTTAATGTAAAGCAAGCCAAATGCTTTGCTAAAAAATGTGGCCTTTGTGGTCTTTTGAAACTATTACCATAATTTTTTTTTCTCCCCTTGAGCTAAGTTCCTAAGCAGACATTAAAATATTTGTAAATGGTAATTAGTATTCAGAAACACATTTTAGCATGAGAAATAGAAATGTGCCCTGAGGAGCTCAGCGTTGCTGCCCTGGGACAACTCTGTCCCCAACACCAAGCCTGGACAAACAGCTTCCCAAGGCCTCGCACTGCCATGGCTCCAGGCACACGGCGTGACTCCAGTGCCTGCTCCTGCATGAGTGAACCCCACTGCAAGCCCAAGAAAAGTGCCAGTGATGCCTTTCCTTGGNGAATACATAAAAGCTATAAAAGAGTATATAGAGGGGGTATATATAAAAAGCAAAAAAACATCATGGCATCACCAGCAAGTGACAGTGGAGGATCCAGATGGCACAGACACACAGGTCTGCCATCCTGGTGACACTGAGTGATAAGCGCTGCTTGAGTCTTTAAGAATCTGGAAAAAAATCTGAACTTGCTAACCAGTTGGAGGGAAAGGAAAGCTGCTAAGAAAAGCTTCTCCACCTAAAGGTGAACTCTGGGAACAAATGTAATTTCCCAGGAGATGCAGCTCCAGTGTTTGCACAGGTCTGTTACTTACATGCTGCTTGTAATAATAATTCTGGCACAGGGTGCACTGCTTTAAGGAAGAACCAAGACTCTTCAAATTTTGGACATCTTCTCCAACAAAAAGCTGACTGGCCCTTCTGCACCTGCTCCTACTCAGCACAAGCAATCAAGTACATGTGATTTGGCTTCACAATCTTCCCAGACCTGCCTTTTCACAGCACTTCATGCCCTTTTCTTCACTCCTGCACACTGGACAAGTTCTGTTTCAAGCTGGCCACAGAAACAAGGCCAGGATTTGGCCTCAAGAATTTCCCAGTCCAAAAATTCCATTGATGCAACAATTCCTGCCTTCATGTGACGACAGTAAAATTGGACCAACAGTGCAATCTGATGCCATGACCCCGAGGATCACTTAAAACTACTGGCTTGAATCCTACCATGCACATTTTCCTCCAGGAAGGAGAAATATAATACTCTCAATGATTTATAGAGAGCTGTTGAAAAGCTGTTGCCAGCCTCAGGAAAAGTTGCTTTTACTGGGTTTGGAAAGAGGGGAAAACAACACAAAAACTGTAGGTGTTCTTCTTGGTTTGCCTTTTGAAGCCATTAATTGATCAAATGGCTAACTCATCATATAAATATCTGGCACGGATGAGTGAGGCTACAAGATAACAAGGATGTGCTTTCAGTGAACAACCTGTGATTCATTTGTTAATAATAAGAAATTACTTTACTCACATTTTGCACAGGCATGGCAACCCTGCATGGCTACAGATTTCTAAACTCACAAAGGAAGGTCTCCAGCTTCCAGGCTTTTTCACATCCATGTTATTCACACTAACAGTGCCAATGTCCACTGGGGCAAAAAGGAAAAGAGTTGTTTCTGTTTGCACAGTAACCTATACCTTTAGAAAAACTTTCCCTATAAAGGGTAAGGAACATTCCTATAGCTCTCCTTCAAAATTCCTACTGTAATCCCAATAGAAAGCTGCAATATCTGAGATAAAATAAAAATAAAATAAAATTTTTTTACCAAAAATTTCTTATTAAAACTAACACTCTACTTTGAGCCCAGAAAAGGTCCCATGACCTGGTTTCTTCCACCTATGCTCAAATAAAAGGATTTATTTCTTTGGACAACAAGTAAAAATACTTTAATGTTAAATTCTGTTTTAGTATATATTTCTGTAATGTGTATGTTATTTCTCTGATAGAACTGTATTTCTGCTTCCCAAACACACCGTGCCCCCTCAACTGATCTACTTGGCTATATCTAAGTTTAATACACATTAATAAAATCTATTGCCTAAGAAGTTTTATTCACTTCCGAAAAATAGTGTTCCAGCTTTCAAAGGCATTTAAGGTGTACCTTCAAAGATGTTACACACTGACCTAATAAAAAGCATGTTGAATCCAAAATTTGGATCAAGTTTTTGGTGCTCAAAAAAAAGCATTTTTTTAGCATATTTCTTTGAAGTCAAAGATATTTAATTCACTTCTGGAACTATATCTTAAACATAACTTTTTAGAAATAGTAATTAAAAAATCAGGAAGTAAGTAGTTCCTAAAAAAGAAATTTTAATGAACTTGCTTCCACAAAGTTAGTGTTCTGGTATGAATCAGAACTTTATTACTTATCAAAGAACAACAATCACATCATTCTCTCCACCCATAAAAAGTGAACAGCAACTGTTATTCAAGTATTGGTAATGGGTAAAAAAAGGCTTATATCAAACCTAATGCCTTTTGGAATCAATAGTGTTAAAAATAAAAAATTGTATTTAAATTAAAAGTAGATCTTGGTGTACTCTTGTTATACTCAAATACTTACCATAGCAATGCACTTCACTTCTTTTTTAAAAACATCTCTTGAAGTTATGGGGCAAAATCCTGGAATTCTTACTCAAACATTAAGTTTTGCTGGACCAATGACTGTAGATTTTGAGCTTAAAAGAAAACCTGGACAGGGAACTTTCTCCTGCCAATAGATCTTTATGTAATACCTTGATTTCTGTTACAGGTCTGGCTTAATCTGGGTAAATTCTCAGGTGGATTGCAACAATTATTACTGAATATACAAACTCAGTTGATTAGCTTTAAAAAATCTGCATCTCTTCCCTATAAACAAGTTCTCCCCCTCATGTTGAAAGGTATTGGTGTCAGGATGAAAGCCGGTGCATGAAAGCTGCAGCGTGGTTGATCACCTTGCTTTCAGCTTTTCCCAGTATGGTGATACAAAAGCTCCAGATTTCATTTTCAAAAACACTCCTTTCCCCAAGCATCAAACACTCATTCATGTTACCAGCACAAAAACTACTTAGAAACAGCCACAATAAGAGCTGTGATCATACATGCAGTTATGCACTACAAGAAATTGATGAAAGTTTTGTTCCAGAAGCTGGCAAATTTGTATGGATTTATCCAATCTGTACTTTGGATAAATTCATCCCAACAAATAAATTCATCCCAACAAATAATCTCAGAAGCTCAGTGGTCAGCAGAGTTAAAAGTCTGTGCTTGTGCTAAAAGGTGACATTTGAAATGCAGTAGATATGCCGTTATTTTTAGCTTTGCATATTAATATAAACTCCCAGTGATGCAAAATACAATAATGCTGAGCTTTGCTAGGCAAAACCTGATCTAAACCAACACAACAGGGGTTCATACAACTTAGTCTGCAGTTCCAAGAATTCAGGGTAAATACTCCTATGGATCAATCTAGTCCAAAGACTTTTTTTGTCTAAAAACTTAGAGACACTGCAGTCACTGTCAGTGACTGACCTTGATGCAAACATCAGCTGATTATTTGGCAGACATCCCCTTTTTGACAGGCAGCTTCTGTTTCTTTTTTAGCTCTATAAGCCTTTCCAAACCATTGATCATTCCATCTCTCATCAGCACAGCTATTTTCTACTCTCTCTTTTGAATTTTAAATACTGGAATAGAAACTATTCTTTTGATAACTTCCTTAATACTCTCCTGTTCCAAAATAAGCCTCTTCAATATCCTTTAATATTTCCATTCTTTTCCTTATTTTGAACTCACATGTCATTCATTCATCACAAGCCTCTATTTGTTTATTGATAGTTCTGCATTCTGCCTAAGCCCTCTCACTGTTACAGATACATTTAACACTAACTTGTTATTTTCCAGTTAAATATCTGTTTCATGTATTCTCCCATATCATTCCATTCCATTTATGGTCACTAAATACATAATAGTTTTAAAATTAAATAGAAAATAGAGAAATGCTGCAACTATGGAGAATTTCAAATCATGACTTCATAATCACAAATACTAGAGCCAGCTTTCAGATGGAATTCACTTTACTTTAGTTTGCTTCACCAACAGGCTATCCAAAACAAAACTCTTAAGTGGCTTAAAAAGCACTAGCTAAACTTTCAATTGCATGATTTGGCTTAAATTGCTTGTAAGGGCATAAAATTATGCCAAATAAAATATAAAATTGATAAAAGTTCTGTCACTGTTCTTAGGAAATGGCTGTTTTTGTTTAGCCGTGGAAAAATACTCTGAGTTGGAATGCACAGGGACCCAGTGTACACACTGAGTACACATCGTTCAGTCTCTTTCACAGTGGCTGTTCCTTAGCAGAAATGCCCATACAAAGATCATGCCCAGTCTATTGAAGCATCAGCAAAGTCCCTGGTCTAATGTGGGCTCCTTGCACTGCGACCTTTCCGTGATGTGCTCAGCCTTTCCACAAGCATGCAAGGTGCAGGCACTGGGGAGCAACTGGGATTTGCCAAGCAAATTGCAGACACACTGTTACCCCTGTCCATGTGCTCAGGAAATAACAGGGCATGACAGGATCAACCAAAATGCTACCATATGTACTGAAATGCCAGGCAAATTACTCCTGAACACAATGTCTACCCTGAAAACCACAAATGGCTATTGAGCAAAAGGCAGTCCCTGCAGACCTCCATGTCAAAGTCAGGCTGGTTCTGTTTCTTGGTATTTTTACAACTGCTCCTTCTGAACGCTGCTCCAAGGCCTCACCATGTTCTTGTTTAAAACATCTTTCTAATTAACAGTCTTCATCTATTCCTTCCCATTACACCTATTAGTGGTAATGAACTTACAGAGAGCAGTAAGATGTCTTTCAAAGTCTTCATTTGATTTCTCTGAACAGCCAAACTCTTTTATTCCTCCCTATTCCCCATAATCAGTTGTTTTCATAGCCCTGCTTTGTACCTGCCCCACTCGAATTTCATCTCTAGCAGGACTTGAGCTACATTTAAAAACCATTTCTAGAAATTCCCGAGCCAATAACTTTCAAGAGTGCATTTGCCTTTTTTTTTCCAGCATGAAAACCAGTGGCTGATGGTGGCTGGTTCATGGTATGGCTTAGCAGAACACACCAGTACATACTGGTCAGCCGTTTCCAGACTGGTGGAAATCTCTGGGAATGGTGGCTCACACTCCATAAACAGTTCTTGTTATCTGTCCCCAGCCACTGCAATACAGTTCTGTTGACTGAGTATTTTTAAGACAAGGTGGTCAAATATTGAAACAACTTGCCCAGAGGAGCTGCAAATCTCCCTCCTTGGAGTTATTCAAGATTTGAGTGGACACAGCCTTGACACAGAAACCTGATCTAATCAGACCTGCTTTGAACAAGGGGCTGTACTAGATGACCTCCTGGAGGTCTCTTTCAACTTATGTTATTCTAGAGTCCTTTTATTCTAGTGGCTTGACTAGCCAGTTTCTTAAGACTGTTCAGCTGTTATACATAAGGTACTATTCTTTTTGCCTATTTTGAAAGATTTAAGCCAGTGCAGCAATTTAATTTTATCCTCATTTTTCCTAACTGCAACAATAAAGCTGTGTTTTTCATTTGTTGTAGGCTTTTTGTCCACTTCTTAAGGTCTATTTTGAAAGTGGGTATTCATCCAAGTAGATATGGAGTCTTTCTTTACATTTTTTTCCCAAGAAAGGCCAGAATAATTCAGGGTTTTTTACAGGTTTTGTACCTCTGACCTATGGAATTCTACTCTGGCCCTATATTCAGTTCTTGAGCTCATCGCTGTAGCTATCAATATGAATGAGACTCCTTAAAGTTGATGCTTTGAAAGTTAGAAGATAAAACAAATTACAGACCTAATTTTGTCCATTCAATCAATAAATTTAAGTAGCATTACAGGGAGCCTCTTCACAGACATCATTTTGGCATGCCTAAGTCTAGCCCAACAGAGCACAATCTGCTGCTAGCACAGGGGCTATTAAGTAAAGAAATCTCTTATATAACCTGAAATAACTGAGTTCAACCATCATTCTCCAATATATATTTAACAAGTAATACAGCACGGCTGTTGTGCATCTTATTGTGTGGCTGTGAGTCAGAGTCACATTCAAGGAATATTAAAATCACAATTCATTTTGCAGTATTTATGATGCAATGTATGAACACAGGTGTTTGTTGAGCAACAATGCATGATGAGACTAAAAGCCAGACATCTGCACTGAGTAATGTGAATAACTCCTGTTTGCTCCTCAAGAAGCGCAGAAGATATGCACCTTTGAGGTGCAAATGCTTAACTGTATCGCTGTCAGGTGCATGTCTCCCCTCAACAATCTGCAGGATAGAGACTTGAATTATTTCTGCTCAATTAATCCCATTTTAGCCAGCATGGAACTCTGTAGTCCACTGAGAGGATAATACCATTAACACCCACACACACCTTTCACCTTAACCTTTCAGGCCAGGAAGCTAACCATTCCTGGAGGCAAAACAGCCTGGTCTTGCTACAGTCAATAAACCCTCTGGTTTCACAGGACGTGGCCAGTTTGAATACAAAGGTATTCTCACAGGTCTGCTCACAGCTGGGTATCATACAGAGATACCACCAATAAAGATTACTTCAGTTTGTAGTCAGTGTTGTGGGAGTTAGCACCAGCTGGTAGAGGCTGGTCTCTTCTCTTCTCAGCTCTCTCCAAGTGCACTTTCAACAACTGGGAGAGCTGGCCCTCATATTATGCTTTCTGCTGTAATCTTAAACTATCTGTAGCCCTTCAGTACTTCATTTGACTTCATTCTAGTCTGCTAATTTACTTGCTCCAGCTCCTGCAAGTCCTGAGTTCTTAATATCTGAAATAGAACTATTTGAAATCATGCTGCCAAAATAGATGTACATACTTCTAGCTTGAAGCAAAAGGGTAACTAACATTCTATAATTAAAAAAAAAATAAAATATATATATATATATCACAAGGCAGGCAGTGCTTCCCTGCTGACAAATGTGTAAGACAATGTAGCAGACATGCACTTTTGAAATGCAGGTGGGCTTTTATTCCTGGAATTGCAATGAGAGAGGTAATTCCAGATGTGGGGAAAACAACACCCCTCAAAAAGGGATTTGCAATGGTATAGCACAGAGGAAGCCTGGAGCAAACTGGCACCATCTAGAAAGCTGGAAGAGAGCCAAACAAATTATGGCCCAGGCTCTTTGGAGCCCTGTTCCCCCCTCCAGTGGGAACTGCACAGGAAAAGGATGATTGTGAGAGGGTAGATGACGGGTATAGCCTTCATTGCGCATGGAAAGGGGTGTAAATTACAATCCCTTGTGCATATAGAGGCAAAGCAAGGTTCACAATGCCTTATTATATTAAGCCACATTATTAAAATGACTGTTTACATTGGTTCATTAATGTTTGTACAGGGCTGTGAACATGCAAAGTGGTCAGTATCAGCACAGGTATCAGTGGGGTATCTCAACTTTGACATGTCCATGAGCATTGTAACAAAAGAAAACACACTTCACTCATAACAATTATTGGCCATGAAACATGGTATTTAGCATATTGTCTCTCTACATAATTTCTGACCACACAAAGTCAGAAAAGGGTATAATTAGTGTGTATTGTTATACTAATTTATTCTTCCAGAAGACAACGCGTGCAATCATCAATAAATTAACAAATTCAACCCACTAAACTCACACATTTGGCACTTCGAGGCTATGTAAGTTCTCTGTTGTTAAAACACCTTTAGTCAGATTTAGTACAGTGCCTTATGTTGTACTGTCTGGTGAAAGGGAGGTTATTTCTCAGCTTCCTATTTTTTCTGTATTTTTTAATTATTTTGTAACTCTAGCAGACCTCAAATCAACATGAGGTTTTAGGATTAAGTGGTGAGATCTTTTGCCTGAGTTGAGTACCCCAGCATCTCAGAAAGTCAGTTTTGTTAGGATGCCAGCTGGAGCAGTAAACACTATTAACAGAAGAAATATCTGTCCTCTCTGCTGGGTAAAAGAGTGAAAGCAAGGGGGACTGCAAATTAATCTCTCCCCCAACCTCTGTGCCCTTGCAGGGCAAGCCCTTTCCTCCAGACAGGCTTTCAGCTGAGCAATACCTGCTCATTTCCTGGATCAAAGCAAATCCTACAAGGCCTTTCTTGGTGCCCTTTCCTGTATCTCTCTGCCATCCCCAAAGGTTGTCTGTGTCTCTCTGCTTCTCCTGGCTGCAGAGGCAGAACTCACCATGTGAACTTGTCAGCTCTGCTCCAGCAGGCTCTCCTCCACAGGCTTCCCTGGTGGCAATCAGGGGAAGGTCAGTCCTGTGCCCCAAAGGCATCTGCTGAAAGGGGTCACAGGGGCCAGGGCAGGCTTCCCCTCCCCTTAGCTACAGCCTATTAGAGGAACATGTGGCAGGAAGGGAACTGTTAAACTTCAAGCAGGTTAATAATGAAAAACCCTCGAAGACTGGGGTTGAGGCCAATCTCACTTAATACTAGTATTAATGACTGTCACAAAAATATAAAAGCAAACAAATAAATTCCTGGAAACCTAAATGTCTGGAGGGAGGATTGGGAGTTACACAGCAGGGGCTGGATAATCTGGAAGGGTAACAGAAATAGGACGAAATTTAATAGGAGTGTTCAAGGTCAGAAGCTTTGGGACTAATAACAAGAATTTCTGCTATAAACTGTGAGGTTGTCAGATGGAGAAGCTTTGTAGGGAGAAGCATATTTGTAGAATGTGGAATGTCTGAAGATCATCAGCCATGAAAAGAGTAAACACATCAGGTGATCTATACTCAGAAGAGTGAAGGAAGATTAATTTTCATGGTAAATTCCCCTTTGAGAGCTGCTCCTTTGAAATACTATGGACGATGCCAACCATGTTCCAGAAAGAATCCTTCCAGCCAGAAGAGCTCCATAAATAGGCTTCAAAATCACCAAGATAATGTTCTGATGCAACAGGACTAAACAACCTCACTTTTTACTCTAGCAAGACCAGGACAGGAAGGATAGTATTCCTGTCTGGTCATTTGCCAGTCAACTTAGACAGTCCAAAAGGGACATTAAAAGACACGCTGGTATAGGTTTTAGAAGAAAATTAGAAATAAATTAGTCTAGCAGAAGATTTTTGAAGTGCCTCCCCATTAGAGTCCCATCATCTTCGATGGGGTTTGAAAAGTTCATAGAAAAGTGAAGGTCAGAGGAACAAATGATGAAACAGGACCAGATTTACAATAGAAAAACTACTTCCTATATGCTACATATTGGCACCAGATTGTTTTCCAAAACTTTGCTCTGTGTTTCTCTGCAGCAAACTTCCACAAAAACTAGTCTTTTTTAGCACTGCTGAACAGCAGTGGCAAGGTTTTCCCCCTCCATTTCTTGCAAAAATGCCAATAGCTTTTTTACTTTTCACGCTAACACTGTAACACTGCATCTCTCAAACACCTGAAGGTACACCTGACAGCTTGTACCTGCTGTACCCAACAAAACCTCTTTGCAACACAGGAAAGTAAAATGTGCCCATTCTGCCTTGCTCCAGCTACCTCCCCTCAGCTGATTGTTACTATTTTTGTGATTTCTGAAAGAGCATGGTGCATTCCTTCAAACCTGTGCTGTCACACTTCCCGAGCCTACAATAAGAATGTGAGAAATAATGATGTAAGAAATAAATCATCTGCACTGCTTCCTCCACCCAAATGCCATTCCAGATCCATCTCTTCCCATTAAACAAGACCACTTGTTGTAGAGCAGCCCTGCCCTTAGCCTTGCACCACAGTAACTGCCCATGGGTTATCCTCAGAGAGAAAAAGCATGCAAAATGCAAATCAGGCTGCCAGAAAGACTAAACCCTGTGAAAGACAAAATCTGCAACAAGGAGGCCTGAAAAAGGTGTATAAATAAGGCAGCAGCAAGTATTTTGAGGAATGAGTTAAAGGAAGTAAAGAAAAAGTGGAATAGAAGAGTTTCCGGATCTCAAATTCTAAAAGCACCCGAGACACATGTGGCTCCTCAGAGCTCTCCCTGTGCCTGACAGTGATTTCAGGAAGCCAGAAACATCTCATCAATGGTGCTAAGAAAAGTGGGAATGTATTCTGTGTTTTCCTTGACTAGACCCACACACTACAGAAACAGCTGCTGGAGAAGGACAGCCAACAGCTCAGAGCTTCAGCTTGGATGGTTTGCAGAAAGAGCAGAAAAGGAGTTAAATTGAGTGGGCAGAAAATGAAGGCCTTCCCTCAGAGAGATGTGTCCACCATCCCCTGATAATAAACAGCAAAGACATTTCTTGAGAGAGCTGTTTGCCGTTGAAAATGTTAATTTAATCAGATTAGGTTTGGTAAACATTTAAACAGAAAAAACAAGAACATTCTTGTCAATTAGAACAATATTGAACTTGAAATATTTCTATTCCCCTAAACCAGAATATTAAAGAATGCTAACTTTTCCAAGTAGAAAATTCAAAAATGTTCAGCTCTCCTGCGGAACGGAAATTCCAGTTTCCAGTCAGCTCTCTCAGGTGTCACTGACAAAATTAGGCTCTGGATTGTCCCCATGCTTTAAGTTTGCTTTAAGTGGCTCACAGTATTTCTGCCTTTCACTGTGGCAAAAAAATGCATTTATTATGTAACTAATAGCAGCACTGACCTCTTCTGTTGCACCCTTCCAGGCCAGCTTTATTTTGTAGGCTGGAGACAAATGGTCCCTTCTAAAAAGTTAGGTGCCAATTGCTAAGCCATGAATTTAAATAAACAAAAAGACATTTACAGACCACAACCCAGAAGCATGATCAGTTCCTCCTGACACTACATCTATTACCTGGGCTTCGCTTTTCCAACAGCCTCAGACTCAAGCCCAGTGCTCAAAGCTGAATCTAGTTTATAAGTAAAACAAGCAAAAGCTTGATTTCTCTGGCTCCTTCTATTAAAGAGCAAAGGTCTTTTTCACCTGCTCTAGGAGAACCACTTAAAAATTCCAAAGGCCTTAAAAATTTCAATATAAATGAGCTCCAAAAAAAGTTCAAGAGAAACAATTTTCTCACTTCTTTGAGGTTTCCGTGTCAGAATCAGTCTTTCATAATGACTGCACATTAGAAAACTGAAATTGTTGCCAACATGAACACTACACTTAAATCACAATATGAATTAATGAGCTTGCTTTTCACCTTTATCTCCCACTTCTTCAATGCTTTCCTCCCCCTCCCAAATAAATGAGCCGTGTTCCTAATAAAGTGCTTGAAAGGGAGGCTGGGAAATTTAATAATAAAAAGCTCTCTGAAATTAAGTTTCTGGCACTGCTTTAAAAAAAAGAAAATGTTATTACTTGGTCCTTTGCTTTTCCCCAAAGCAAATTTCAGTCCTTTGAGGACCGCACAAATATAAAGCAGATAATTTACAAACCTTTTATTCGGCAATTTGCCTGGTCCAAATAATCAACTATAACAGGAATTGCCAACCAAGTATTTAAAGATTCTAGTACAGGAAGAGAAACTGCACATTGCAGAAAAAGAAAGTCTCTGCCTAAACTATCAAATACTAGACTTTCAATGGGGCACAAATTGTTGAGCATGTAATGTTCATAGGAAATAGAAGGGAACATTAAGAAGTGAAAACCCAATGATAATTGCTGGAGATCTTCACATAGTAAGTTTCCTAATCTCAGCTCTTTTGCGTTTGCTGCACTGAAAATGACAAAGAGGAAGAGACCAAGTTTGCCTTATTCAAGTCCAAACCAGAAATGAGAAAATATTTAGTGAAGCAAACCCAGACTTCTCCTCTGCTTATGTCTTATCAAAAGGAGTTACCAAAATATTCTTGACAATTTAGGAAACTGAAAAATGTCGACAGAATTGGTGAAAACGTAATCAGGAAAACAAATGCAAGGCTATTTCTCTAATTTTGCATCAGCTACAATGTTTTCAGGCTCTTTCTTACATAGCCCTCAAAGAACAGTGTACAAAAATCAGGTTCCACTGAATTTTCTAGGAATTTTCCTGTTGCATTGGGTCAGGACTGTGCCATAATGCAATACATAATTCTGTAGAAACATTTAGCAAAGGACCTACAGGCTAAACTAAGACATACATGTTGACATACATAACATGGTCAAATTCCTTGTAAAATAAAAATGGGCCAAGAAATTTGATTTGGAGTTACTGGCTGAAAACCTGTTAGGTCCTATGCAAGTTTAAGTTTAGATAGATTAAAATTTTGAAACCTATGCAAATAACATCTTGACATTTACAGGTAGGGAGCTCATCAAACTATTAATTTTTGACTGAGAAAAGTTGAGAAGAGGCATACATGTATCAGAAGCAGGTAGCAGGCTCTAATATCCATGTTGCAATTAGTATGTTGTCTATCCAACAACAGCAAAGCATTCAGATCAATCAAAGGTACAAATTCTGCATTCCACATGCTGAGAAAATTCTACTGGAAATTGTGTTTTAAAGTGGCCAGAATTTTCAAAAGACTATGAATAACTTCTAAACAGCTTCTTCCAAGTTCAAAAGAAGAAATAAAGCATGAACAGTTATTCTTCAATCACTACTTTAAATAAAATTAAAGGTTGAGACTATATAAGTGAAACTTTGACCCTATGAAATATGAAGAGAAACTATGTATGCCAGAATTTAAGATTTAAATTCAAGCACCACTTCAGCCTTACCTACCAGATCACTTATTTGATGTAAATCATTAATGCAAAACAATATCTGTTTTATTCTTTTACCTTAACTCTAAAACTTCCAATTGCTTTCTACACACAGAGTTTAGCAATGAAATATGTGTAACTAGTGTTACTGAAATATTCCACAGAATCTTGGTTCTATCTTGATTTATCTCTCACATACAGATTTGTGAAAAATATACATAAAAGATTTTATCCGTGGAACAGTCTCCAACAGTAATATTAAAAGAAGAAATCTATGAAGGCTTGCAGAAACCTCTTTTGCTCCCACAGGAAATGTCAAGATCTTCTGAATAACTACCAAGGATAAGATTTTTGCATATAGATTTCTGATTCAGCTACAAATAAGTTGCTATGATGTGGCTGGACAACTCCCTATGCTTTGAGAACTAGAGGAGGCTTAGAAACAAAACCTCATTGCCACTTTAAGCAAGTTAAGTGTAGAAGGATTAAAAAGCATCATCTTCTCCCTTACAAGAGCAACATGGAAAGGTGCTTCCATGCCACCACTGCTGGCATATTTAAGGCTGTGGTGGGGCTGGGAGGGATCCAAGCCTCTATTGCTCCTACGAATGCCTCTTTCAGCAAGATCCGTTAGCACAGCTCTTGGCTGTCTCCTGTCTTGCAAGCAGTGCCAAGCATTTCCAAAATCTTGTGTCCTTTAAACAGAACAGAAGATACAGTCTTCTCTGGTTTAGCTTAATTAAAGCATGTCCCCCTGATAAAAGGCCAGGTTATGCCTTTAAAAGGTTAAATTATGCCATATAAATTAGGTTTTGCTGTTGATAGGCACAACTAAAGGTGCTCGGTTTTCTCCTTATGAATAGGAATTGTATATTTATGCCAAGCGCAAAAAGAGCACACTGAAGACTGACAAAGTGTGTATAATCCTTGGATGAATTAGAAAAGCCAGAATCCATAAGCAACTCTGTAAGAAGGATTCCCAAGTGGAGAATCTCGTCCTGAATGATGCTACTTTTCAGAGGTGAAAAGGGAGCAGAGAGAGATTATCCCTCTACATCTTCTTCATGCCTGATGTAAAATAAAGTGGGGTTTTGTGAAAAAAAAACAACAACAAAACAAATTAAATCATGTAGCTTATGGATCCACTATAGAACTGTGCTGGGAGGAGAGATGCTCTGCTCCTGAAAAGGAATCATTCATGGCTTCTGGCAACAAGGGGAACACAGTTTTTATGCACCCTTCCAGAGAAACAATTAACAGGGACCTTCAGCTTTACTCAGCCGAAAATGTCAGAAAATGGACTTCTCTAGTTTTAGAGTGAATTCAGAAGTAAGGAACCAAATAAAAATACATCATACAGTAGATTCCACATTTCTGGAGCCTGCTTCTGATATTCTTCATAGGACTGCCAAGAAGGGTTTGGCTGAGAAGAGCCAGATGTGTCCTTTCATTAACAACAGGCTGCATTTCACTTGAGAAGACACGCCACTCTACCACACATCACCTGCTCTGACAACAATGCAGAAGTCTGGGAGAAGTGGGACTTGCTCTTACAGCACCATTTAAAGGATCCTCGACAGACATCAAACAAGGACACGCACTGAGGGCATGGAAAAGCCACCAGGACACAGCTTTGACGCTGATGTCCCTGAAAGGGGGGTGCACCACACAATGGGCTGTACATCCCAGTGCCAGGGAGGACAGCAGCTTCCTGGGTCTCTGTGTGTCTCAGTGCCACTGCACTGGGGTAGCTCACCACAGCTCAGCACCCCTCTGACTACTGCTCCATTCCTTTTGCTGTTACTGTCCTACAGGATTACTTTTAAAGTGCAGACCTCAGACTAACCTGGAAAGTTAAATCCTCTGGAGAGTGAGTGCAAATAGGATTACCTGTAACTCCCACTTCTCACCCAGCTGCACCACCATGGCTCCTCTGACCTCTGCAGTGGAACAGAAATCCCACAGCAGAACAGCAAAGGATTGGGGGGGGTTATTTTACTTTTTCTTCCCAGGAGAAAGGAAGTCAGAGGTAAGAAACACTACTTGTTAATATTTTTATTCTGACTGTACACTTCCCTGTCTCTTCTGGCTTGTGACACTTCACTGCTGCTGCTGACTGAGGTCTGCCACGCTTCCCCACAGAGGGGACAGCACAGGTGAGCCAGTCTGGGAAAGGCTGGCCCTTGAACACTCATACACCTCACTCATCTCAATAGGGCTTTCCTCTCCAGCACCAGTTTTCATTCTCATCCCTATCCTGCAGCAGGAGCAGTGCAGTGCAATCCCTTAATCTGTGGTGCAATAAAAATAAGTGCTGCTCATGCTGTTCCGAAGTCCCCAGGCAGCTCTGCCTGGGAGCTTTCATACTACACTGACTGATTGGAGTTTTCATTGCCTTCCTGGCCCCTCGGACACCAGCACCTCAGAGGATTATACTTCTGCTCATTCAAGCAATAATAGTGAGTTTCTGGGTAAGCAGAAATGTAATACTTCAGGGTGAAAGAGAAGATTTTTAAACAGAAAGTTACTTCACTTGACTGAAATGGATGGGATAGCCTTATGTCAATTCCTGTACTTTTATCTACAGGGAAGATCACCTCCTACAGTCCTTTGAGAGAGACCTACAGAAACCAACAGGGAACAGCTGAAATTAAACATTCCTAATGCCTCTTTGGTTCTGCATTTCAGCCTCCAGAAAACTTTGGGCTGGCCAGTTAAAGAAACAGACCTGTATCCAAAATCCAAGCTCAGAGTAAAGATGCAAAATACCTCTGGGGTCCTTGGAGTTCAGTGTTCAAGACATCCTAAAACATTCTAGTTTTGGTACTGTTACTGATGGACACATAAGCCTCAGAAAATGTGATCTCTTCATTCAGTGCAGTCCTACAGAAACTGGAGATCTTCTCATCTTCACTTCAGTCAATATTTCTTTTAAAACTTTTTACCCACATATAAAGTGGGGCTAATGTTTCAGAACTGCATCTTGTACAATAACCAGCACTAACTACTCCTGTCCATAGGGTTTGCTTTTTATTACCCTGAATCTCCTGATAATTTTCATATTACTCTATATGGCTATATATTTGCCTTTATGTATCTCCTTGGTTCCTATTGTAGATGTAGGAACTTTCCTAGACTTTCCTGTAAATAATCCTTGTAGATGAAAAAAACAAAACAAAACAACAACAACAACAACAACAACAAAAGAAGAAAAAGTAGCAGTGAAATATTTTCTGTTAATACAAACAGACTAGGCAATAGGTTAAATTCATTCCTCCCAGAGGATGGGAGATTCCCATCTGATTAGATTTCAGTGGAATAGGAAGCAGATAATTAGATGATGAGACATCATCTCCCACTCTGGAAAGATTGTTTGAAGTGTTTCAAATATTTTTTTAAACATAATTAAATGATAAACAGGTTTGGTTTTCAGTTTTTAAAACAATCTACATAACTTTAAATACAACTGAATTTCATTCATTCCAGTGCTTAGAAAACATTTGTCTTAATACACTCCATCAAACTGTGATAAGCAAAATTTCCCTTTTCTTAGTGTTGATTTATATTTATGAATATTTATCTTAAACTCTTCCCTCCCTTCCAATGAGTAAATTTTCTTTATGTGAACATCTTCTATATTATGGAGCATCTACAGATAATTTTTTTTGTTCAAAACCTTAATAAGAACAATAACCTTGTTTTTGTAAAGATCATTACAAATATCTTGAATCTGTTGAAAACTGAAGCTAAAGCCATAGCTTTAGTATTCCTCTTAAGTCCTATATAAGCTGTGAAAACTTTGATTCTTTAGTTCAGGTGACTTAACAAAAACCCCACTAAAACAAACAAACAAAAAACCACCACTTTTTAAAAATTATTAATTCTCTTCTGTGCATGTAAGCCAAGATGGCATTTTTGTCAGACAGAGGCAGCTGGCAGCAAAGTTGCCTGTCTCTGTTTTGCAGGTATTTGTAGTTGCCAGCTATTTGGAAGAGTCCCCAGTCTTGTCTCACAGCAAGTCAGGTTGTGTACCCAGCTGGCATCAAGCCACAGCCATTATGGCAAACTGCAAAAGACTCTGAAGAAGGAACAGATTTTCACAGAAAGAAAAAAAAAAAAAAAAAGAAAAAAAAAAAAGAAAAAAAAGATAACTGGACTGTGAAGTGCAAGACAAAGTTTAAGGTATTCAGAATGAAAGCCTCTGCAAGATCTTTTTTTACCTCTGCATTTAGAATATCATCTAGTTTGGAATCATCTGTCCTTTCAGTGGAAGTGTTACCAGCATGCAGCTGGGAAAGCTGTCTAATCCAATCCTCCTGATCACATTAAGAGAATTTATAGCATGTCCTTGAGCTCCTACCTGATTCTAGACAGATGACATTTTAATAATAACTTCTTTAGGACACTCAAAACTTCACAGGACCCTGAACAAGCAAAATTAGTTTTGAAGTAATGCACTTTTGTGGGAACAGCTACAACAAATCTTATACTCTGATGAACTCCTAAAGAACACTTAACTGTGCTAGCACATGGTAAGGAGATACAGAAATTAATACAGACATCGATTAATCTGCCTATTTGACAACAGCTGGGGTGATGAAGACATCAGTTCTGCACCCCAGAGAGCACACCCAGCAGTGAGCTCAAAGGGAGCCCCAGCATTGATGTGCCACCAAGGGAGGGACTCAGGCACACCAGGCAGCACCTGCTTTGCCTCTACCAAACCAAACCAAACCAAACCAAACCAAAAACCACACCACCAAGACTCCTCACAGGGACTGCAGAGAAATTTACCGTGGGTGTTCAGCGCCAGCTGTGTCAAT
Source organism: Aleadryas rufinucha (assembly GCA_013397815.1). NCBI lineage: Eukaryota > Metazoa > Chordata > Aves > Passeriformes > Aleadryas > Aleadryas rufinucha. The sequence goes on along the minus strand of VZTH01009132.1, from coordinate 289,067 downwards.
GGGTGCACAAACATTTAGAAAGAACGGGGAAAGAAATCCCGTTATAGAGCATCATGGCTGTAGTAACCACTTACTGTGGCAAAGCCACAAACAATTCGAGCAAGCCTTCACCAAAAAGTTATCAAAGCAAGGGCAGGAATTACAGGGGCAGGAAGCCACTGAAGGAACAGGATCCATCTAGAAATCACAGGGAAGAGAAGGCAGAAAGCCACGAGAATCACAGTGCTGAAGGATAATGAGAACTCGAAGTGAAAAACAAAATTCAAATTCCTGTCCTCATATTTGGCCAAATTTTGAGCTGCAGCTGCTCATGCTCACTTACAACAGGGGAAGGTTATTTTTAAAGAAGAAACTTCCAAAACTATCCAACTGTGCCTAGAAATTTTCACTATTTTGCAACGTTAGTCAGAATTACAAATCAGCTTTTCCATTCATACCCTGGATTGTTGTTTTCATGGGCTGTCAAACTGTCTGTCTCCGTAACTTTACTTACTGATTCACTTGTCTTAAAAGAAAACAGCTTAAAAATCTTGATTTAATAGGAAGAGTAAAAGGAAACATAGAACAACACATTATGAAAATGCCTTATAAAGCATCTGTTACAAACCTTCAGTTTATTGCTTAAGGGATGGCAGCAGGTGTCCCATGCCCTGAAGCTGGTGAAAAATCTCTTCTGTGCTGCAAAGCACATCACCAGTGCCAAACTCTGAACACAAGCATGGTTCATCAGTTATTTAGTCAATCTAAAAGCCTCAAACTAGAGTGTAGTCTAAGAATGAGAGTGCAGATCAGAAGCATGACAAAAACCTTATCACTCATTTGACAAAATTATTTGAAGGGCAAGAATCTCAAAGACAGATCATGATTTTCATGCCTCATTACTGCTCTAATGTTAAAATTTTAGTTAGCAATGTTTGTTAGCTGGTTTTGGTTGAGTTCCACTTGTCTTTTTCACTCATCCTTTCTCTTCTGCCAGAAGATCAGGGTGAGATTAGGACGTAACTTGTATGGGACACTGCTCTGTTCCCACTTTGGGAATGCTGCAGAGTGAATATTTTGGGATTCTGAAAGAATCAGCTATAACTCAGAGTGGTAGAATTACTGTGGGAGTCCATTTAAGTTTGCTCTTTGTAGGTATTTCACTCCCACTCCACCAGCTTTCATCTGCAGATATTAGCTTTTTTGTTACAGATAGTAATAGTAAATTTCAACTCCCCTGACCTTCTTTTCAGCTAGCACAATTTCAGTATAATTCTTTAAATCCTCCCTATATTGATGGCCATTTTGGAGTCCATGGGGCAGGGAGAATGTCTTCTAATCAGGCAGACCTATTCCATAAATCTCCCTTTGCCCACCAGTCTGGAACAGTGCTTCACACCCACCCAGCTTTTCCCTTCTCTCCCATCTTCTTCCCTTTCACACACCAAAAGGTCCAAACTGTGCTATGAGAACTAATTTGGATAACTGAACTTTTAAGCCATTCATAAAACTAAGGCCAGACTGTCCAGTGTGCCCCACAAAAGTTTTTTGCCATCATTTCTTCTGCTCCCTCATCCAAGCTACAGACAGGAGTCTAAAAGAGATTGTAGGCATTTTCTTTATTTTACATCAACTACTATTGATGTTTAAATTGCATATCATGTTCTCTCTACCACAGGCAATGTTTTCGCTGCTTTAGTTGTTTCCTGGTCTTGCTTTTTCAGAACTTAATGCCCCTGTGGTACTTCACAGGTGACTCTGCAGTTTCAGATGAGTTTTGCACATGCATCCTGCAAAGGCAATTGCAGGCAGTGCCTGCAGGGTGCCCAAAACAGAACTACAGTGCAACGCTCCCACACAGCAAGGGAAAAAGGCCAGCTGCATCTCTAATTTCCAATCTGCAAATGAAGTATGCTGTTTAATTTTGTGCTTTTACATCATTTTCACTACACCATGCATCTTTAAACTTTATGGGATTCTACCAACAATCTGGCTTCAGAAATTTGAAAGGATTGCTAAACACTGCTGTGGTGCTACCTTGCCCAGACTGAAGAGAGCACCATTTTTCAAGTTTTCTAACTGATCACACTCAGTAAAGATATAATCATAGTTACCAAAAGATTTAAAATGACACAAAATTAGTCATTTCTTAGTCCAGACTGCTTGACATTTACAAAATTGGCCTGATTTAAAAGGATGGAAAAAATTACCTTGAGGGTATCTAAGCTCACAGAGTTATTAGCCTGAGGCTCAGTGAAGAATAATAACACATTCATTAATTCCTAACATGGCAAAATAGTTAAGGTGAAGAACACAGTCTGAAAATCCTCTGCACCCCATTTCTATTTAAACTACTTATTGTTTATTAGCTGCCTAACTGCCCAGCTGGCAACACACTGCCTGCTTCAAAACCCAGAGGGGGACTGGGGCAACACAGCTTCACCTTAGCAGACAGCATTTGGTAGGACTGCCCCATTGCAGGACTTCTCTGCTGTTGTATGTCTGTATCTGCACTTGTCATGCCAGAGCAGGATCTAATTTGCCTGCTTCACAAAAGGTTCTGGAGAAGCAGCAGATGCAGTAACATCATGCTTAAGCAATTTTAAAAAATCCGATTTTTGCTATTTTGTGTGAAAAGGAAGTGAAGAAAGCTATTTTTCTATCAGTAACAAAGCCAAGATTCCTGATGTTTTGGCTAGTGATTCTTATCAGTTCACTTGGACATTTTCAAGCTGTCCTCTGAATCATAAATGTCAAAAATTTACATCAAGCAAGAAACATAAATAGAGTTTGCTGAACTTGGCTATCAGTGGGCAGGAGATGACTCTTAGCTCTGTATTTTATTACTACTGTGACCAAATCAGCCACACACATTTCTACCACAGCTCCTGAGCACATCCCACATGGCTCACCCAAGGCACAGGTCCAGGAAACTGGGCACTAAATATCTGAGAGCTCTCAATAAACACCAAAGTGGCAAAAATGACACTTTATTGCAGCTGACTGAGACTTGTAGCCCCAGAGAAAGAGCAAAACTGATCAAAACACCAGAGTGGTGAACAGGGCACAAAGAAAACATTTTATTTGGCTAGTCTCTGTGAAAGGGCAAAAAAATAAACTGATAAATGAAAAGACCTCCACTTGATGACAAGTTACCCCTTGGCCCTGAACCAGTCCAAAAGCAAGGCTACCTTTATTGCATAATCACAGAAATCATCAGACATGTTGGATAAGTTTGTTTACTGTTTTGGCAAAGGGCTTAAAATGGTATCAGATCATGTTTTCTTCCTGACATTCATTAATGCTCTGCCTGTCTCAGAAACTAAATAAGCAAATAAGGTAATGATCCTCAGAGAGATTTCACAGAACTGAAACGACAGTACCCTCACTCTCATCAAAATACAAGATTTCAGCTGCTGTAATAAAATATTCACTATGGTATCAGTGAACCCACGACATTTCCTGGGCTATATTCACTAAAAACAATGCCCTAAATTCTATTTAAATACAGTGCTAGAGCAAGAATCAATTGTGAAAATTTTTATATAAAATGGAATAAAATAATTTAATCTTGCAGCAAATCTGCTTGCTGCCTGTACACAGTCAGATCTGCTGGTTGAAGAGCAAACCAAAATTTTCCTTATATCAGCAAAGCTGAACTAGCTCTCTTAACCCATGGATGAAGTCTTTCGGTCACTTTTCATAACAACTTTTTAACTAAGTGCTGGCTGAGTCCTCTTGCTGGACCTGAGGTCACACCAGAAGAGCCATTCTGCTTGCCATGAGCTGGTAGGGTGGAAGAGACATGGCACAGGGTACCCATATCCAATAGCCACCACCTCCCCTCCCCTGTTGGACACACAGCTGGCTTCACTTGCTGTGCATGTTGCAGGAGTTATGTGCTTTAAGCTGGGCTGGAGTTCAGCAGTCATGTGTGCCAAATTTTGTTCTGGATAAGTCATAAATCAACTCTGGCAAGCATGGATAACGAAACTTTGTGTTGAAATTTTGGCTGGTCCTCAAAGAAACAAGCAGCTTAGAATGCCATGAGTTCCTACGTGTGACTGATACATATTTTAAAGCAGTTCTACATTGCAAAAATTCTTTTCAGAAACCTTTGGTTCTAAGGTATTTCAAATACTAGCTTAATAGAGAACCTAAAAAAGCAGAAGGCTATCTGCTAATTTAATTCCTAAAAATTACAAGACTGTATTAGGTATGCCTGCCACAAAATTAATGGATCCACAGTAGTACTTATACTCTAAATTAAGAAATTCCTTAATTACCCACAGCTTTTCAGTACATTGAACAGTATGTGTTAGAAAAAGAAACTGAGTTCAGACTAAAATTTCTATCATAGCCTTTGCTTTAAAAAAAAAAAGGCAAAAAGCAATTAAGTAAAGAGATTGACAATGAAATATAACATACTGCAATTGTTCATCTTATGATCAGACATTACCTGATAGGAACATACTCATTTAAGAGAGCAACACTTTTTCAGCTGCCAAGAATATGCGAAAGGAAATGCTGACTGCTTCAATTTAAGGTTCATCTCCAGTCTCAGAAGGTGACAACCTCCAAGAGCATCTACCATGGTCATTGCCACACTGTAAGAACACTAATTAGAGAGGAGTATGGCTGAACTCTAAATCTGTATTTTCTTCATGTGGATGTTTGAGCAAGTTCCCAGTTACAGCTTTGCTTGTTTTCCATGAGAATTAAAATTTCAATACTAAAAGCTATAGTTTCTCTTGTGCAGAAAGATTTCCCACACTCTGACTCACCTGCAATTCAGAGCTACCACACAACTTCCATTGAAATGTCAAATCAGAACAATGCAAAATTAGCTCAGTTATCTTTTTCTAGATGCAGACTATGCTCCCCAAAAGAGTATGTGATCTCATTACATGAGTCCCATGTCTACAAGATTTTCTGAATGAATTATCACTGATTAAGGTGTGATGTAGCATGCAAACTGCCAGAGGCATCTGAAAAGCCCTGTTGTTGGCTGATGTGTAATTTCCTTCAGTATTCAAAACAAAAGTAGGATTAAGATCAGGTGGGCAGCAAAGATGTTTTCTTCACATGCAGAAATGTTTTATTACATCTCTTCTCTCTACCATATTACTGCTTCTTAGAGTAGTTCATTACTCGTTTTTCACAAAGCTGTCTATAATCTGATATCCGAAGTATATCCAAAGGTCCTCCTACCCTTCTGCCACCCACTTTCACTTTCCTCCCCTTACACTTCCTGAGCAATCATCTTTCAAATGGAGACTATCACAACACCTCGCCTATACTCTCTTTTCAGCTAAAAATCACTGTTTCATGATTTCTCAGAAATCAGTGCCAGCACTACATCTCACATTCCTGACCTGTCAGCACTGCCTGGGCAGTCCAAAACCACATAACTCCCACACTGTGCAGCTGCAAGGCTCTGTGGAGCATGTGTCTGTGGAGGCAGAGGGAGAGGAATTGAGGTAGATCACTGCCTTTTTTCGATACTTTGGAAACGGATGACAATATTCTACAAGCTGTTGTGATAATATGAGCAAATGTCAGGCATCTATAACAAGCTCACAGATAAGGGACTGGATTTTCTATTAACCACTTGAAATGTTCTCCAGTGGTAGCAGAAGAGAAAACCTCTGCTAGGGAGAAAATAATGTAAGTTGCAAGTGTACCTCCAACAAATGATAGATATTGTTATGTATTCCTATATACAGCAAGCAGAGCACGTTGCTGTGCCACGCAAGCAACGTCTCTTGATGTGCATTTTTGGGATAGTGCTAATATCATGACTGCAATTCTAAGGCTGTTGTTCTCAGGCACTACAGTGGACAATGTCCATCAGACAGCACTACAGCAGAAAAGCAGTGGACAATGTCTCATCTGAAGGGACCATGCCATTTTGTTGCCTAAGCCAGGGCTTATCATGGCATTCAAAAGCACAAAAGTTCAATTTCCATACTGATTAAAAAAAGAGATTAATTGTACATTGGGATGACTGTACATACTGTGCATGTAAGGACAAAATACATAAAAAACTGCTCAGTAATTAATCTTCCAAATTAGATTACAGAGATAAACTCTCTTTAGATTATCCTCAACAATATATATGAGAGCTGTAAAATGTTTTTGTAGCAGAAATTCAGGTTACTAAATCCTCAAAAAAAGCCTGTCATTGCTTGCTGTGTTTCCTACTAGGCAAGCTTTTGGCCACATCAGACTTGAAACACAGTAGAGAGCTTTCATTTCTAAAAGTCCCATTGCTACAGTAACATTTTTTCAAATGTATCGGCATATTTTAATATGCAGTAATTCCACCTAATTACTTACAGAGCCCTGGCAGAGGTTCTGAGAGGGCAGCTGCAGCAAACTTATATCCCTCAGGCCCAGGGGTGATGCAGGACATACCAAACAGAAAATACCTACCTGCACATCCAGCAGCTTCGTCATTCAAACCGTGGCACAGATGAACAGAGTATGAGAACCAAAGCAGAACTGGTAAAGGCCCAAGGAAGCTTGCTATCACAGTTATCATTTCTTTAAAAGGTAGATCTTTCCAGCAGAACCCTCAGCTGAATAATAGAGTCAGAAATGGACAGCAGACTTCCAAAAGACAGCTATGATAATGTATTTTCCCAAGAATTAATATCACGGCTTTCTTAATGCCTGAAAATGGCAGCCACTACCAAATTATTTCAGTACTGAAATTTCAAGTCAGCGTTTTAGGCAATCTTTAATAATTTTTGGTGTATTTAAAACATTGCATTAGCGTCCCTATCTGTTTCATTATGAGAAACAGGGTATAAAGAGTACCAGGATGCAATAGCTCATTCAACTGATAAAGAACTGTGTTCTTTAGTCAGTTGTATGCATTTTGCTTTGACTTTTATATCTAAATATGTGGTTTTTTCCTAGCATGTATCATCCTAAGACAAAGCATTTTGTGTGACCTAATAAGATTAATGGACAGCAAATTCCAGTAAACTAAGTAAGAATTATTAAAGAAAACCCCTTTCTTGAATCTGACATCTCCTTTAGTACAAGGAATTCTAATTTTCCCTGATTACGCAGTTGTTTTCTGCCTGAATTTCCATCCTAGCATGGCAGCAGCCAGCAGCTGCTCTCCTGTCTGGAATATGTTGCTTTGAATGCAGTCTCTAGTGAAATACACACATGAAATCTGAAGCAAATAGAATCTTGAGATATAAGGAGTCATAAAGGAGATTTGATGGGCTTTAACTGCAGCCAAATGATACACAAGGAACATACTCTGCAATAACATGTACCTCGTATGGATCCTATTTGCTTCCCCATGATAAAGTGGCAACTTAAGCTGTGAAAATTACTGCCATCCATCTCACCCCATGCATTCACATGCTTGGGAAGCATAAGTGAATACGCAGCTACGTGTTCCGCAAACAAAATATTTCTCCTAAGTTGAAACACAGAGTAACACATTTCACAAGAAATGATCAGGCAATGCATGAAGGCCTGGCATGGCTCCAGCCCATCAAAGCCCATCAACCCTGCTTCACACTGAACTCTTCTGCTTTATAGGCCAGAATCAGATCCACAGTACAAAGGTCCAACAAATCTGAAGTCAAAAGGGCAGAATTTATTCCTTAACTCAAAATTTTCTTTGTTATATGCCACAAAGGCACCCCCTTTTGCTATTTTTCTGTGCACTGACAGTATTTGTTCTGTCATCCCACAGGATCTCACTGATCTCACAGTGTGTTTATATGAAGCTTGATGCGTGAGGATCACATGGGCATATGTCCTATAATGCAGATTTATAAGTGTATATATATAGGTGAATTGAACCAAAGGAAACTGGCAGCAGTACATGCCCATGAGGAAATTGTATGTTCTGCAAAACAGTGCTTGTGACTTTTAAAGACTGTTTTGTTAAATTCTTTTTATTTCAGGATATTTCTTTGAAATACTTCCTTGAAATATGAGACACATTTGCTTTACTTACGTCACTTTTCCTTTTTCTAAATTACCAGTTCTTTACGCACTTCTATCACATTTCTATTTGCATGATATCTCTTTAAATCTGATCGTTCTTTCACTCATTTGTTTTTTTTATCTCTAATATTATCATCAAACTTTCATTTTCTGCCTCTGGTTCCTTTCTTTATCTACTTTGCCACAGAGAGATCATAATCCCACATTATTAATTATCTGACAGTGATATTGAAGAATTTATTGCTGCTTATGTAATAGGAAAATCTAATTATTTTAATAAAGATATTATTGAATCCATCAGATGAAACTTTGGTCTGATTTTTTTAGGACATTAACTCAGCAGAACTCTTACAGTTCCAGTCTCTGTGACTGATGGTAACATGGCAGTGTAACATACTCCTGTAAATCTACAAGCAGGAACAGATTCCAAAATTTTGCCCTAAGAGCCAAACACTACATTCTCTGTATATCTTTTTGTGAAATAGAATTAGTTACTTTTGCCTTATTTCCAAGAGAAGATTCCTGTTCAGCCAAGCCAGACTTCTTCCTTGCCTGCTTGACTTCTGTTTAAAAAGTGATCAGCACTGATGGACCCCAGCACTTGCAAAAACATTTTCCCAGGTGACCTTACTCACTATTTCCCTGAGCATCCTGAAGTCTGCTCTCCTCATGTCCAGAGCATAGGTTTTGCTGTCACTTTTCCTCCTGTCAACAGGGATTTTAAACTCAATTGCTTCATGGTTTCCGCGGCCAAGACGGCCACCAATGTCCACTTCACTCACGAGATCCACTCTATTGTGCTATGGTTTAGTTGATACGGTGGTGTTAAATCAAAGGCTGGACTCGATAATCTTGGAGGTCTTTTCCAACCTTAATGATTCTAACAGTGAATGAACAGAAGGTAAGGAATGATCCACTTCACATCCAAATACTCCTTTGGTGGAATTCCCAGAGAAGGGAGAAAGCATGGGGAAATGATGGAGAGATGTTAAGTCAAGAGTCCAAAGTGTCAGCACAAGCAACACCTGAAGTGGTTCATGTAGCCACCTTTGAAAGTATCAGGGCCTGGGTATAGCATCAAAAAAATGAAAACCAAATAATGCAATGGAAGAATTATTTACTACTTTTTCTTCTGTGGATGCAGAAACACATAAAACAAAGAAATCTATATTAAAAATAAGGCTAATTGATTTGTGAGAGGGGAGAAAAAAAAAACCAAACCAAAAATAGAATCAGACTTCACTACCCTGACAGCTTTCACATTGATATACATAGAAAAAACCTGGCAGACAGAGCTGTTATGGTTTCCTCAGGATTGCTGAGGGACCTGGCAAACCAGCAGGAATATCACCAGGACAGGTTGTCCCTGACAGTTAGCAGGCATACTGATTCAGCACAGACTGTCAATTAAAATTTTTATATCACATTTTCTATCATCACAGCAGCAGGCCAGAATTTATATCCAACATTTAAGGCTGAAAAAATGGTTTTAATTATTCTGAATTAACAGAGAGATACTGTTTATAAAAGATTTATTAAAAGCCTTCAAACAGAAAACTTGGGGGGAGGAAAAGGGTTGGAAAAAGCACTATTCAACTTTAACCTGTTCCCTACTTTTTCTGGATTTGGAAATATATATCATATAACATCATTATATGAAAATATCTCAGTGAGCTGTTCTTGTATGCTGATACTACATCTAAGACATTTTGGGTGCTGTTTAGTGAAAGTAATTAGTAGTAGTAGCTCCCTTTGAGGAGCACTAAGTGTCCTCAGATACTGGATGGGCCAAGACTTTGAACTCTATACTCATCATCTCTGGCTCAGACCTCAAAGCCTGCTGCCCAATTCCCCAGGTACAGAGCACAAGGGATGATCCCAGGACACAGTGCCTGACAAAAAAAAAAANAAAAAAAAAGTAGTTCCTAAATATAAGACTACCCTGAAAAGGATGTCTCCCAAAAGCAGCAATACTAGCAAGATCAGGCTCAGCAAGCACAGAGAAGAGTCCCAAGGCCAAAGCAACAAGGAACCAACACTCCTGGTCTCTGTATGTGGGCAGGACTAACCCTGAGCAGGCAAAGGCAAAGGCATTTTTCCCCCAGGTATGACAGGGAACTTTCAAAACCAGCTTTAGATAATTAAGGGTGGGCTGTGATTCTTGACACCTCATTGGACTCAGGAAGGGTACGAACACTGGTATGATACATGCAAGGAATGAGAGAGAAGAGGATGCAAGTGGAGAAAATAAAATCATTGTCCAAAATATCTCTCCTGGGTCCTTATCCACCCAGGTATATGTAGCAGCATTGCAGGGTACAGAAGCTATGAGCTTTCTGAAGCTAGAAAATGAACGGTGTTGAACGTTTACATTTAGTAAGCGGAGGGGAGAAATGGCAGAGTGACTGCCAGCACTCATTGGGGCTGAACAGATCTGTGCCAAGACACCAGGAAAAGCTATTAGTATAATAGCATGTTTATGCATGGTTTCAGAGTGGTATTGGAAGGTTTTGAAACAGGGATTGACACCAGTGTGGAGATATCCAGAAGAATGAGTGGAAATACAAAGTTCAGGAGGAAGCAGTTTTACAGTACACAATTGCACAGATTAGCAAGTTAGATGCTACCCAAACAAAATATCCAGCATTAAAATTAACAATCAGTAAAAATATCCCAGCAGAAAGATGAAGATTCATTGAAACATAACACATTATTGTAAGCAATTATTAAGTTAATTTTTTGAGGATACCAAAAAGTATCTTTATATACTGGAGGGGCCAAGGTGAGACTGATGTCTTCCCAATTTTTACGTTATAATTCACATCTTTTAGACCATCGTGCAACTGCAAAGTTTTAAAGAAGCATCAGTGATAACCTTGAAAGTCACAATAAGATGAACAGAAATGATATGGTAAAAAGGAGGGAATATTCTTCATTCATTTTCTTAACTTCAACCTTTGCTTCTGAGTGTTCCAGTGTGTACTAAGAATCAGTATTTATACATTGAAAAGCACCTAAACTCAAATATCTCAAGTTTCAAAGAGTTTGGATTCTAAACCCAACAATATTTTTTACAAGCTAGCACTGTTCAAGCGCAAGACTCCACCTTTTTTGGGAAGCACAGTTCAGCAGAAAAAGGGTTGCCTATAGTTTTGCTATTCAAATAACTTCCTGTGGGACAAGAAGACAATAAATAAGAAGAACTGAAGAAGAATCTGTTAAGAAATTAGTACAGTGACATATGAATAAAGTTAGTGGAGTTCAAGGACCTTCTCTAACTAGTCCTGAAAAATAGAACCTCAAAATCAGCCATTCTTCAACAAAAAATTCATAATTTTTGCAAATTTTACCTTCTGGTTGTTTTCATTTATCAACTAATGAAACAATACCAAGAAAATTAGTTGGGATTTCCCATGCAGACCAGACTGAATTAAAGCTGTAACAAAACTCCAGACCAAGTGAGATGAACTATTCAAAATTTCATTTTTGCAGCACTAACACCTAGTGATAAGTTTAAGGCTGTAGAGAGAAAACACCAAAGAGCCATCCAAAATACTGCACTAAACATTAAACAGAATATTTGACAGAAGTGTTATATAGAAGCAGGAAAAAGTATGAGTGGAGAATGTTAGACAATAACCAGCTTAACCCATGGTGAAATAATGTACTGCAATAAGTTATGGGTAATCAGCCACAGAAGTTAAATAAACTTAGCACATTTCTACGGACACCTCATTATAGAAGTACATTCTAGAAAACTGACAGAACCCAATACAGTGGAAAAAAAAAAACAAACCCGCCCTATCTGACACACAAAAAAAAAAAGGAAGCAGAAAGACATAATGTCTCATGTCCTAAACCCTTAAAATATATTTCTGAGTATTTCCAGTCTATTCAGAATTTAATTCAGCTTTTATACAGACCTTTAACATTCAGGTCTTTGTTAGCACATATGCCTTTTAGTATGTGTCAGCACCTTTGGTATGTAAAAATCACTGTGCATTATGTTTTACCACGTATTTCACGTATTTTGTTCCTTGCACCACAAATAGAACTGTGTTTTTGAAAACTCTCTAGACACATGCTGCACTTTTTGCAATCTATTTTCTGCAAATAATTGATCTCAAACTAGGTAGCACTCTCTTCTGAACATGTAATAAATACAAGAATGTTGGGACACACTCAGAAGTTATTTATGTCCAATATCTTTTTTTTTTGGTCTGGTGAGTAAATCATTCTTCACCTGAAAGTACATAAAGGCAATTGTATTGGCTCGTGCTGAAAGCAGAAAAACAGCACATAAAATGATAAATAGAAGAAAGAGGGTATTTAAACAGGCATGCAAAGTATGCTTTTTACATTAAAGACCATAATAAGATAAATATGATCCCATTTTAGCAGAACCTACAGGATGGTGGTATTATGGTCTGTCCAAAGACTTAGGATTGTACACTGACCAAACAACACAACAAAATAATAAATTTTGGCCAACCAAAATAATAAATTTTCTACCATACAGTGAAACAGATGGCAGTCAGGAAAATATCAGAAACTGCGTTTCAACATTTGCAGCATTGCAGGTTCTTTAAAGAAGAAAAGCAGGATGATTAAAGACTAAACAGAGATATGATCAATGTCCTTCTTCATTAAGGTGGCATTGTTTCAGATAAATTCTACTGATCACAGTATATTACTCAATAGGGGTATTCCAGTTTTAGTATATCATAAATGACTTCTGAATTAGTATTTGAATGATGTACCTTACAGCTGGCCTCTGCAATCAATGGGAAAATCAGATTTGCTCAATGAAAATACAATATTTTCTTCTTTTTTTCCTGAACCCCAACCTGACCCTAAATACTTCTGCCTCTCTCCCAAATCTCAGTGAAATACAAAGTTCAAAGCCAATTTCATCACTGTGTACCTGCCCTTCTGTGAACCAGTCCCTGCTAGGATAGACCAGAAGGGTCTGTGGTCTGTGCTGCTGGGGCACAATCTCACTTTGCAAACTGAGGAGCTGGCCCAGGGCTCATGATGTTTGCTCTGACCCTCCCCCAGAAGAGCCCATGTAACATAGGATATCCTGAGCAGGGCCTGCCCAGGTCCATGAGGCTGCTGCACCCAGGAGAGGACTCTTGACTGGACCAGAGCAGACCCCTGCAGAAAAGCAGCCCCTGAGGAAAAGCACCTTGGGCTGTGAGCAGCCCCTGATGGCACTGCTTGGACTTCATAGCATGCAAACACTTCATATGACTTTTGCTGATGACTGATGCTTTGGCTGGCCATGGGTAGCCCTGGCATCTCTTCTCCAGCGCAGCACTTGTATGTCAGCCCCTCTTTCACTGTTGCTAACTAGGATCTCCTGGACTTTTTTTCTTTTTCTACTGATACTGTTTAGCTCCTGGAATGACTATTAGGAAGGAAGCACAGAATAGCATTTGATAGACAGTCTGTCAGGCCTACTTACATCACTTCTTTCCATAACATATAGAAACTTGGGTTTATAATGGGAGTTCTGAGACAATTATAACTACAGCAGCTCAGACTATGATGTTGTAATGGAAAGGAAACTGTGCTATTATTGGAATTTGAAAGATACTAAGAGAAGGTGGGGTGCTTTCAGGATTTATTAGATGTTGCCACTGTAATGCCCTTTCTTTGAAAAAATAGCACGTAGTACCATTCCCTGCTGACTCTAAAGCACAGTGAAGGCGAGCACAGCTCACAATTATGGCAAACTTTGAAACCTGTCAGTCAAGGAACAGAGCTGCTAATGCCAAACAAAACACCAGACTTACACCTGGGAAATGAGGCTATAAAGTAAGAAATACATTTTCTTTGCTCTCATTTATAACAATAGTGGGAGAATTAACTACAGGGGATTCTTAGCATATTTACAAGACACTGCAGGAGGCTTTTAGCATATTTACAAGCAACAACGGCATAATTTTACATGCAGAAGTTTATATACTGTAAAGTCTGCTCTGTCTTTAGTTTCTGTGATTTACGGCATCTGTATCCACACCTTAAGTTTAAACAGCTCCATGGTCTACTAACTTGTTACGCTCAAAGAGATTTTGATATGAATTCTCTCAAAGCAGCAGAGCATTTCAGTTTGGAGTCTCTTTTTATTTTATTTTATGCTTTATTTTAAAAGGTGGAGGAAGAAAGCTTTTTTAATGCTTCAAAATAACACGGATTTTTAGTTTTAGACTTTGTTTTTGTTTCCAAAAGTAAAACATGCTGACACTAAAGATGTGTGCAGTAGCTTCAGACAGTTGAGGCCTGTTAAGCTGCTGGGCTTTACTTCTTTTACAGAGCAAGAATAAGAAATCAATATATTTGCTATTCTGCTCCTTGGTCTTGGGAAAGGATACCTGGAGGGGGATAGAAGGAACAGGATATATGACAGGAATGTTCTGTATCTCCTACATACTTGATTGGGTGCAAAAACCAAACCGGGCCTGGCCCAAAGAGAAATCTATTTCCATTCTCCAGTCCTGGGGGAGCCCAGGGCATGGGCTCACTGGACACGGCCATCCTCTGTGACAACTGTGTTGCAGCCAAACAGAGGTGGAGCTGAAGGGTGCTCAGCTGGCAAGACTGGCAAAAGCTGTTCTTTGGTCACATCCATCTTACATTTCTTTACTTGAAATATAAAACCCAGATTATGTAAATACTGATTCCACCAGTCCTAAGCTTTCTGTTTAAGAAATCTAAGGGTTTATGTTAAAATGATGTCCCTGATCAAAGAAGCACAATGTGTGAGCACAATGACATACAGAATTCATCTTTGAGACAGACGGAAGGACCAAACCTGATTGTTTTCCCCGAAGGAACAGCACCTACAGGAGCCACAGCAGCCAGCAGCATATGCTCCCTGCCATATTGCAGCCTACAGTCTCTTATAACCTTGATCTGTGACATATGACTACAGCCTGAGATAAAATCAGTTTCGTTCCTCCTCTTTCACTGTATTTTAACACATTTACTTGCAGCAAGGCTTGCACCAGCCTAAAAGGAAAGACAAGACAAAAGACAGATGCATATTCACCTGAATTTAAGAATGCAGCTGAGGGACTAGATATAGAAATGTCCCCCAGAGTTCTCCTGGACAGGTACTCATGTCCCAGGTGTAACTTAGCCCACCCACATTCAGCTCCAATAAAAAAAAGAAAAAGCCAGAATTACCAACTGCTTGAATTTGACACTAATTAACACTAACCAAAACAAAATATTGTAATATATTTTTTTGGTAGACATTATTGTCTTTTACTACTTTATAATGCATTCACATTTTTTAAAAAAATTCTGGATACATATCTATACATAAAATTTCCCTCAATTTTTTTCATTAAGACTAATAAAAATTCATTATATATTCATGCAGTTCCAGGAAACTTACCAATTACTGTGGTTGGACCTAGACTGCAATGTATAATACTGACAAAATATGTTCATCCAGGATCTAAGTAAATATAATGTCAAAAGAGAACCCAGATTTTCCATATGTGGGTTTCTTTTGTAAAAGCAATGCTTTAACCTCTCAGCTGCAGTGACACATCAGCAAAGATAAAACCTGAAGTAGCTTTGTTATTTTTAGCTTAATTATAGCTTACCTCTGAAGAAAGGTGATGAAAAAGAAAGGAAAGTTTCAGGGGTTAGAAACACTGGAGCTTAATATAGACCCATTTTCTGGTTTTCTTTGAAAACCTATTTGAACAAGATACTGATTGTGACAAAACGAAGGGGCAATGAATGCACACCAGATCACCCCTTCACACCAGCTGCAAGCAGCCTGTGTGCCCTCCCACAGCCCACCAGCTGCCTCCTCCCAGCATCTTTAACACAAAAACCAGCATTCCCCTAAAGGACAGGCTTTTGTTAATTCCCACCTTACATTACCCATAACAATACTGCATAAATGATGGGCCAAACTCAGCCATCACTTAATTCTAAATACACCCATTTCATTAAATTATGGCAGAATCAAGACATGGCACTGTATGTGTAGACTATCTGTTTGGGTCTTTGGCTATATATAGGAAGGAAGGAGGGGTTTAGTACCGAATGTTATGGCACTAAATTAGATGTTTGGGTTTCCTGATACCATAAGTCAGTAAAATGAGGCAGGTATCTAACACAGAGGCTCTGATTTCTCTGTGGAAGTTCCCATTAAAGAGCCTAAGCTAACTGAGACTGAGGTTGCATGGCACGTGGGACTCCTGGTCCAACACATGGATTCATGCCCATTCACGCTGCTACTGAAAGTAATTGTGATGGTAAAATAGGATTTCGCCTCTAAAAAATGACAATGGGGGTGGGGGCGTTTGTGTCTGATACAATTCCTGCTGCCGTTGCACCATGGTGGGAGCTGCATTCCTTCACACAGTTATCTCCTTGTCACTGCTCCACTTCCTTTTCTTCTTACAGAGTGTGTGCTGATCCACAAACCCGAGTAACTTAGAGCTCATGAAAACTGATCCCTGGCAGTGCCTGAACTACCACCATAAATAATTTCGATTTAGACCCTGATGCAAAGCAACAAGACTGCCAAGTATTAAGCTAATAATTAATTAGCTGAGTTTAAAAGTAGTCACTGTTCAACTTAATAAATTGCAATTGGTAGAAACTAAGTCCACCTCTAATAAGAGATATACTACACTGCTATAAATGTAATTGCTCGATACAATTCAAAATGTGCCCACTAAGTATTCCTGAGTATATAAATTCAGTTATCTGGATTATTTACTACTGTAGGATGTGTCACTTTGGTACTATTCATATTACTTGCCTTTACTGCGTATACATTTCACATTCAATGAAAACCCATATTTACAAAATGATTAAGTGATACAGGATCTCTAAGGCCCCTTACACAGTAAAATACTTTGATAGTATATGGTCTGACATAGAATTATTTTACTCTGTTATTTATTTATATGCTGTAAACTAAAACATTTAGAAAGTTATCTTCTAGATTGTGAATAATGGCCTATAAGAATCTGGCATTATTGCTGTTTTATTCAGGAAAATATTATTACACACAGACTTGTCTCAGATATGTTGCTCCACTTCTATGGCTTTACCATTTTGTATTACTACATCTAGAGCAGTTTAGGGATTCATTCAGGTCTATTTCACTTTTCTATTTTTTTTTTAAGTGTATAAAGCAGCTTGACTCACCTTCCAATTTTGTTGGCGTTATTACAGAACAAAATTTGATGCCTATTCTATCAATCTTCACACAGATAGGTAATTTTTATTCACAGTTTGTGTTGCCTTTGAAAATATGTGCCCCTGCACATATATGGTATGCCCTGAGCCTCAAGGGAGGATCTCCTTACTTCAAAAATTTTACAGTTTCGAGAAAACTACCTATGGAACACCATACACAACCGTGGGATGCACAGTGCCCCTCAGTTCATCCCTCTGGAAAACAGAGGAGCTGGCAGAGGTGGTGTGGTGAATTTTCAGACACAGTAGCACATTGGAAATCAGCCCAAACTGAACCTGTCTCCTTGCAGTCTCCAGGAAGGCATTTTTCAGTATATGCTGTAGCACTGGACACAGTGCATTTGCTTGCAAAGTGGTATCAAAAATTGTATTTGCAACAAGTAAAACTTGAGTTATATTGATATTCTAATACAGTGCAAAACGACTCCTGGAAGTCATTTTATGAGGTTTTTTTAAAACTGTTGAAATCTTACAGCAAACTTCTAGGACATAAAACTACTTTCTTAACTTGTTGCAAATGCCTATTGATACCTTGCCACAAAGAATGCTGCCTTTTAAGATTAATTTTAATGCATTCAAAGTATATTCAAATTTCTGTAGGAGAGAGTATTGAATTCTACTAACAGCTTTCCTGTCCTGGGGGAATATGTCCAGAATCATCTTCTTTTCACATCAAGAAGATATAACCATATAAATTAGAAAAATAGAAGAGAATAGACTGAATACTTAATAGTGGCAGAGCACATATGCATTATTTACAAGGCAAAAGGGTGAAGTATTATAAAAGTTGAAACTAGCTCCTGTATTAAAGAAAGGGATATTTGAGATAAGATTACATGACTCTAATACTAATCTTTTAGGCATTTTGAATTCAAATTCTATTCAGTAAGAAACACTGATTGTCGTACATTTATGAACAGTAGCCAAAAACATCTTTTCAATTTTATCTTTAATAGAGCTGGAATAGGGGAAAAATCAACTTAAATGAACAGGATTGAATAAATGAGCAAAGGCTTGCAGATTTGAATTCTTTTGTTTCTAAAACGTGATTAGAAAAATATGTAACAAAAAATTACCATAAAATGACAAATATCTTGTGAAAAAGACCATCACTGGTTTATGAGGTTTGGACCTGTCACATTGGTCTCTGAGCAGGCACTCTCAAAACCACATGAACTCTCCAGTAGAAGGGAGAGAATTCAAGTTTCCACTCACAGAGTTTGACCCACTGCATTGTTGCAGCACAAGAACATTGTTTCAGTCACCCAAAATGTTTGACCAACTCTGTGTCTTACGGAAGTCACAGAGCAGAAGGGATCTTTGGCACCTCAGGATGAGGCTAAACCTTTGCTTTAGTGAGCTGCTAAAAATGAGGTGGTGTAGTATGACTGAGAGAGGAGAGAGGCTCAGGGTTTCTCTT
This sequence comes from Aleadryas rufinucha, assembly GCA_013397815.1. NCBI lineage: Eukaryota > Metazoa > Chordata > Aves > Passeriformes > Aleadryas > Aleadryas rufinucha. The sequence continues at coordinate 270,451 of VZTH01009132.1, read as the reverse complement.
AAGGAGACAAGGCAAAGTGCTTTCTCGTGTCATCCTAGCAGCACACTAGGAAAATCAGAAACAAACCGAGAACACTGAGAAGGAAACACCAAAGGTCAGGTCTGCACTTGTCTCCTCCAGCTTTGTGAGGCAGCCCAGGTGCCCTCTTCCCTCTGCTGGGCGATGTACCCTGCAAAGCACTCAACTCACTGCCCACTGCACTTTCCTCCTCCAAATTTCACCAAAAGAAGCTTTTTAAAAGAAGAGCAACACAGAACAATAGCATTTGAACAGCTAACACTGAAGTATTTACTCTCTTTTCTGTTGCACTGATTGTCATTATTTGATATGCTTGCTTTAAGCAAGAAATGCTTCTGTGAAGGCAGTAGAATATAAAAGTCTCTATTTTCAAACACTGCTATTCCTAAATGCTTATGGTATAAAAGGCCTGACATAAAATCTGTCCTGGGAAAGTGTCAGAGAACTACCTTTGACACACTAAAATTCTGTTCATTATTGCATAAGCCATCAAATACCACGTACCTCAGTTCAAAGAAAATAAATAATTAAAATCCATTTTAGCTTCCCAGTCCTCCAAAAGTCTCCTTAACAGATCTATCGTGACACCACAAGAAAGAAGCTACAGATTACTTCAAACAGAGTTTGCTCACCCCCTTACCATCTACTGCTAAAAGATTTTTGTGTCATTCTCTGCCTCCCCACAAAATGTCCCAGCCTTGTGAAGATTAGATATGGAGATCAACAAAAGCTAGAACAACACTGGTAGTGATGCTATATATTATTTACTCATTTAAAAAACCCAAATACTGCAAAGCTTACAGCAAATAACACTGCTGACCCTCTTCACCAGTAAAGTAGGACCTCTGGAGGTACCATGGGAAAGTGCAGAGCTTGTGTCTTGTGGCTGGCTACTCCCTTGCCCTTCGCTTCTTTCAGGTCTCTGGAAGAGACCTGGAAGAAGCAAAGGGCAAGGGAGTAGCCACAAGACACAACCTTCCCTCTCTTTCTCCCCAGGACCACAGGGTAACAGGGACTGAAGGATTCTCCATGTGCCTTCAAAGCAACCAGAACTGACTCTGAAGAGCTTTGGTTTTGTGATGGAGCTCTTCAGCTAAACACATGCAAGGGCAGGGACCCTGTTTTCATGCTGGAGCTGGGCATCCCCTGGGAGAGTTCAGGATGATCATGTGGCAGTAACAGCCTCAGCTCTGCAGAGGTTCACCACTGCAACATTTTCTTTAACATATACAGCAACTTCAAAAGAATTTCCATCTTAGGGAGTGGGCTTTTCATTTTGCAATGAATAAAAATAACTTATGCCACTGTTTCAACAAAGTAGAAACTATAAAATAAATTGTTACTCTTAGATGCCATGGTATTCTATTTATCAATATAATTTTACATCTTACAAATACTCTTGTAAGATCATTTTATCATGCATTCCTACCATTGTGAGAATGCCTCCTATTAAATGAATTTTCAGATTTTGTTTTTTTACTGTTCAGAATGGGGAAAACACTGCTTGTTCAAAATTAATTTTTAAAAAATTAAAAAATAAACTGAAAGATCAGTATTCCTTATTAAAAAGAAAATCAGAATTGACAGGGTATTTTGTATTTTTGTTATGAAGAGCTGATGAAAATCAGTAGCTCTACTAAAAAGGTGTCTCTACTTCATGGACGTAGAATTCAAGAAAACGAGACATTCTTTGCTACATGCACATAAGGTAATAGATCAGAAGGTGAGAACACTGATATTTGTGTATCAAATCCATAAATTACAAGAGAGATATAAAGACTATTTATATTTTGTTAACACACATGTTGCATAACAGCTAGTTAGTTAGATGCAAAACCTTCTGGTCTCTCTTCAGTCCATAGGATCAAAAAGATTTTCCTAATTAGTAAGTAAAATCATAACAGTTTTGAGGAAATTTCTGCTATGCTGATATGGAAATCTTTCATTCCCTAAAGAGGAAAGTTTTAAGTGGTAAATAAATGTGTAACTCCTAGTCATATTAATGTAACAAGTGAAAATGCCAAAGATGGAAGAAGACTTGTCCTTGTGTGCACATTAGTAATTTGTTTGAAAGCATTTTATTCTTCCCCTCCCCTTTTCTTGCATATTGCTCAACTTAAGCATTGCTCCATATGAAATGGCAAATAGTTTGGGGTTCTTGAAATATTTTTAAATCAAACTCTTCTAGAAGCTTCTTTTCCTTTCTTTTCTTGAAACACTGCTTAATTTTGGAAAACAAGGAGCATGATATGATACAACAGCATCTGCAAAACTAAGGAAAAAAACCCCACCTGATCAGCCCAAGTTAAAATAACCCTATGACTACCTACTCTTGCAAGCTAACTGCAAGACCATGGATTTGGTTCATAGATTAAAACATCTGACAAACAGGCAATGCCCAGTGAATGTTTATGTACATGGTTTAACTCCTCAACAGGATATAGTGTAACACACACATTGTAGAAGACACAGTAGAAGGAGACAGAAGTAGCAAAGAGACCAAAACATGAGGTTCTGAGATGTCTGAAGCCAGACCTGCCCTGTCTGGAAGGGAAGCTTTTCATGATGTGTTTGCACAGGCTGAAGAATCTTCCAGATCCTAAGAAATTCAAGTATACATCTACATCTAACTTTCTTGTAAAACAAAACAATAAGAAACGAAACTCTACAGTGCTGCCCATCACTGCTGCCCTGCAGTATGAAGTTATCAGTGTTCTCTTACAAAGGATATCTTGGCACATGTTAAACACTCACCATGCACATGTGTATCTATAGAGTTACTGATTCTTGGTTAGGCTTTGTGACCTCTAAGAAGCATTAGTTTCTACTGCCCACAGGCATGCCATGTGCTGTGCCTGCGCCTATTTGACCTGAAGTCCAGCACTCCTGAGGCTACAGCACTGCTGTAAGGCCTGGAGCTCACCAACCTATCCTACACAGGATGTCTCCAATAATTACTAGCTTTTTTTTTTTTTTGGCAATTCTACAGAGACCCTTATTTTTACATAGCATTAACACATCTCATAAATTAATAAAATCATTATGGTTGGAAAAGACTATGCCTCTGTCATGACTTCCTGTTATTTATGATTCCTGTTATTTTCCTGTCTTCATTTTACATTTTACTCTAGCTGCTCTTTCTGAACCAATTTTCATATAACTAGACATTTTAGTACATATTTCATTTGCTTGCAGGTGGCAGGGAAGTGGAGTCAGGAAGAGCGGGATTTTCGTTAAGACACAGATGTACTCATTTTCAGAGTGGTACCTCTTTCTTTCTTTCTTTCTTTCTTTCTTTCTTTCTTTCTTTCTCTTTCTTCCTTTCTTCTTTCATCTCTTTCTTTCTTTTCCTTGATTTACTTTCTCTTCAGTCTTTCTTGTATTTGGCAGTATTTTTCTTCTACTGCACTCGTTTAAAGAAATCGGAAACAAAAAAACAGTAGCAGATTTCTGAAGCCTCCTTTTTCCAGTGTCCCCTAGCCTGAATTAACTGTAGACACCTTGATCACTTTCCCTTTCTACACAGATTTCTGCTTTCTACTTATTTCCATATTCTCTCTATCATTTCCCTCTCTTCTGTCAATTCTTTTTCTTTGTCTCTCATCATTGCCTCCTGACACCACCTCATTCCATTCAATTCGATATTTCATTCATGATATTAGCAACAAAAGACATAAACAAGTGGCCTTTCCCTCTCAGAAAACATGTCACTGTTAACATACATTTTAATGGACAATTTAGAGGCACTGTGTGAGCAAGGATTACGGACCTTTCTCACATGAAACTTGTTAATGAAAATTATCTGTGTGGAGAAATGTTTTCTGGGGTATCAAGACCATTTATGATGATGTACGTACAGTGCATTATATTTAATTCACACTTCTAGATTTTAAGCTTAATGCAGAATGGCTGTTTTTTCAGAGTGGTCAGTATTTATACAGAATACCTCACACTGTTTTGCAGAACATGAAAACCTAGATTAATTGCCATTAGAAGTCCTGCTTAGTATGAAACAACAGGTGCTGTTCTGGAGGAACAAAAAGTTATTCCTCAGGCTTTCAGCACACATGTTTTTGGTATAAGAGCATCTTCCTCAGTGGCCCATCTTCTTTTCCCAGCCTTGCCCTGAAAATCCTACATTCTTTAACCAGCATAGGATCAATGTCAGAAATAATTAAACTTGCTTCCTCAGCATCATATCACTTCCCCAGAAACTCCAACTGATGTCAGCAGTACAAGCTTTAAAGGCACCTGAGTAGACTGCTGGCAGTATTATGAGAGAGAAAAAAAGATTATAAGTGAGCACTTCTCAGCCAGACCTACCTTGTCCAACTCTGTTTCATATCAAAGCTAAAAAATTTACAAAAACCCTGTCACCATTTCTGCTAGTCAAATTCTGTGGTTGCTGGCGTGTGTGCACACACTGACCTCTACAATGTCATGACTTTCAGGTTCCTCATTGATTTCCAGGAATCAAAACTGCGATGCAAATAAGGAATTGCGAGTCAATTAACTCTTATCACGAGCTCACAGTCTGTGGCAATGGGATGGCACACGGTTCTGCATAACAATTGGAAACAAGCCTTTTCTAGCCAGGTAAATGTCCTCAAAGGCAAGAAGTGTCCCCTTTCACAAAAAGAGATGTAGTCAGCAACATGATTAAAGCCTTTGCACATGATACAGGACTGATTTTAACACTTGTCAGCAATTTCAGATGGGATGAGCCCTCCCTTCCCACTTACTCTATACATGTGATACCAATGTATTCACAGTTTCAGTCTGCACACAGAAGGAAAGCTTTTCTTTTCCTCCTTATTACTCTTCAATTCCATCAATGCCAGCTAACTGTAATGAAACTATTTGGAGCTTCTTTAAAATGCCTATCATTTACCATATGTTCATTTAATTTTTAAGAGACAGCTATATTGTGCAAGTTGCAATTTTTCGCCTACCAATATATGCCATGAAAATGAATATTCATGTGGCATCACCTACCAGAGTCATTAAAAGGCTTGTAAACATAGCCGACCAGTGCCTCTGGCACTCATAAATGATGAACTTTAACTCTCTGTCTGCAAGTGCTAAGCTCAGTAAAAAAAATAGAAAAATAAATTATTGGCATCAATTATCAAAGTTTAGCAGTTTCATTAGCGAATTGGGATTTTTATAGTACCTCCAGCATGCAGTTACCTTTATTATAAGTCATTAAAAAGTTACCCTTGAATTGTCCAAAGAAGCACCAAACCACTTTAAATACATTATAATTTTTGGTTCTAGATTTCATGGAATTGCCATTATCAGAAAGGAAATCTTTTTATTAATTACAGAAATATTACCATTCATTATCTTAAATCACAGAATCCTAGAATGGTTGGTTGGAAGGGACCTTAAAGATCATCTAATTGCAACTACCCTGACATGGACAGGGATATCTTCCACTAGTGTTTTGGTCTACATATGAGTTCACTTCGGGAGGTCACTGCTCCTGAAAAGATTTAGGCTTTCTCTGAGTGCTCACACTTTAAAGGAGCAACCAAGAGAAACACAGTTATCTGTCACTACCCTCCCTGGCCAGAATTTTCCCATCCTCTGCAGACACTGCCAGGAAGCAAATTCTTGCTTCATTTTATTTTAGGCAACAAAATAATTCCTTCCAAGCAGTCAGGTTTTTCAAAATATGAGTTCTCATTTATATTCAGTTTTTTGGGGAATGCAGCCTTAGGATAACCCTTGAGTGAAATCCAAGAACCTTTAAAAATCTGGCCCTCGTGCAAGCCAGTGCCAGATACACAACATGTTGTAGATACATGTGCTGAGCATTCAGCACCTAAAAAACCTGGGCATGCAATCTTCCAAAAGGCTGGCAGTAACTGTCCAAGCAAGTCATATACCAGAATAAACAAGGGATTTACTCAAAGCAGGCAACTAGGAACTGCTCTGAATTTCCAGAAGTCTATTACATGCAATGCCAGTGCAAATGCCTTTATTTTTCATTTTGGTCATTGTATTGCTGAACAGCTAAACAGATGGTACATGAACAGTATGCAAAACATTTAATAATGCCAGGAAAGGTACAGTAATACCAGCTGTTCTGGCCTGCTGACCTTGGTGTAGTTTAGATAACACTGAAAGAACAGTGCATGCCATTTTATTCTCTTTTTTCCCTCCTGAGTCCTCTTTTGGTCTCACCTCCACAAAGAGAATCTAATACTAGGAAATTTGACTTAGATGCTTTAAATGCAAGAAGAATTTGACACATTTTACCTTGCCCATTTAGTACTAAAGACAGAAAAATAATGCAACCTGTAAAAGTGCTGCCTCCACAGCCTTATTACCCTTCCCAGGTCTGTGGCCAAATACCTGTAGAGTACATTAATTATGACCAGAATTTGGCTACAGGTAACTACATAAGCTGAAGCTACCAAAAAATTACCAAAAGTGCTCCTCCTCAGATAAACTATGGGTGCTGGAGCAGTAGGAGAAGAGGGATACCAACCTCACCTTCCTTATGTGTCACCTTTAAAGCCAAAGAAGTGTAGCCCCTGAATAAGGATTGATAAGATACGTGCTTTGTCACCTGTAAGCATTCTTGCTGGACAAAGAGGAGAGGCCAAGAGCAGACGGAGCCCTTGGGCCAGTTTTTCCAGCCAAACCCACATTGCAGATGATGATATAAAAAATTAGGGAAGTTAGAAATACTCCTGTACCAATATAAGGTGCTTGATTTTGTCTTTGTCACAAACACATACATTTTTCCTAATATCTGAGCTTCTAGAAAGTAAAAGAAAAGAAGTCAGAAACAACAAAGGTTCATCAGCATTAACAGATCAAAACCCACTACAAAATTACAAAATAAGCCAAAATTAAGAATTAAATTAATCCAAGATTTGGGGAAGTTATTTCAGTCTACATTTCTTATGCATATCTCATGACATTTTCATACTTCAGGTTGACTTTAGCACACACAGCTCACTCCTGCTTCTCTGCAAGGGTTGAACTAGTTCCATTTTAGATTGTCAGCTACCTGCACAGACTCCAGTTTTATGGTTTGCAAACATAAAAGCATAAATGTCTCATAAAAACGATCTTAAAAATATTTGTGCATTTCTAGTTAGTTGGGGGATCTTCGCATGAAGGCACAGCACACCACAAAGGTGGATTTAGCAAAGTGGGCTCAGTAAATATAAGAAAAAACCTTGTAATGCCACCTGTCCATTACAAGACAATGTTTCCCCCATATTTGTGCTTTTTTGTAAGAATGAACAAAAGGTGCTTCTAACATCCCCCTTAGCTCAGGTTCTCCCTCACTGAGCCAGTAAGTCTTCATTCAGCTATCTGAATTACTTTTTAAATTAAGAGAGAAGCACACATTCCTGCAGATGAGAACAATAAGAGAAATTTGGCAATGATCCTGCTCACTAATTGTAATATTTTACATTTATGCACTGCCTTTCATCTCCCAGGGTTCCAGAGTGCTTCACTAAACAGTGGGCTCTGTCCTCAGCTATTGCCTTCCTGCCATGTCACACTTGCTCACAGGACGTGCAAAGTCTGACCAACTTCACAGGTGTTTGCCTCAAACACAGAGACAAAAATGCCACTGTTGACACTAGACTCAATTAATTTCATTAACATAGAAAGCATAATACATTCAGGTCAAGGAAACTGGCCTGATCCAATGAAATCTCATTGAAAATGGAAAATGTTACAACCAGGCAAACCTACAGTACTTTAAAAGCAATGACAGCAGCTAAAATACATCTCCTAATACACTCCTGAGAGCAGTGATGTTCCTGCTGTTTACAGTTGCACATTAAAATCCCTGCCACAGGTGAATACACTCACTCTGCATAGTTTATTACAGCTACCTTTGACCATGAGGATGTTATTAAAAACCAAAGGCCACACACTAGTACTCCTTATGGTTATGGCCCTCTCCCCACAAGCTGATCACACACAGTGAACCAGTATTGCCATGCTGTCACTGAAGGGTAAAAAACAGCTCTCCCAACCAAGAAACCATGGACAGCCTATGTCTGGGTACCACCTGTTGATGAAACAGCAGTAACAAGTCAGCTCAACTACATTAACTGAAGTAAAACCACTCCCAACAAAAACATCTCTAGCTGAGAAAGCCCCCACAACGCAGCTGTGCAGACTTCACAAAGTCCCCTGCTGGTCTTCATTTCTGACCAACAAAAGCTGGGAAGATGGAGCAACTCCCACAGTCAAGGTCTTGGAAGAAAAACAGTGCCTGCCCTCCCGCACTAACCCCCCCACCAAAACCACAGCTGGGCTCAGCATGGGGCCGTTTTCTCCCAGGCTTTTTTCTATTATATAGAAAGGATTGTTATTTTGTTTTGTGCTAACAACTGCAAAGTGCTTTTCTTACCCCTGCAAAGCACTGCCATCCCTTAGACCCCCAGACTTTCTGTGAGTGCAGAGCTGTACAGTCCATCAGGGAAACCTGTGATTTTGTCCATCGTGCCGAGTTGTGAGCAGGGCTATAATGGCAGCTCTCATGGCCCCATTAATTCACAACAAGCCACTCCACTAAAGTCACTGTTTGTCCATTTAGAATAGAAGGAAAGGAAAATGTCAGCAGTGCTTCAGCAGCTGCTTCAGCTCCTTTCAGACATTTGGTAAGTGGATGTGTACATAATCACATGCTGAAAAGGAAAAGGCAAGGGAGAGGCAGTGATCTGCAGGAGGTGGTTCTGGCACCAGCCATGGCCACTCAGGTCACAGGTCCAGCAGCACAAGCAGATGCTCTTCACACATCTCTTACAGAAACAACAGGTGCTTGAATCTCTTCAGAGTCACACTGGTCTTAACCCCAGACGAACTTCAAAGTTTTCTTGATTTACACACATATGAGATCAAAATAAGCCCCCCACATCTTCAGCTCATTGTAAACAAAAAAAAAAATTCTTGCAAGTCTGTCTGGCCCAAAAATCAAAGCCCCTGAGCCTTTGTGGGGAGGCAATAAATCTGAACCATGCACAGATTTTTTTTTTTTTTTTTTCCCAAATAATTACCAGTCTGGTTTGTGTTTCTCATTTAGAAACTTTCTTTCCATGTAATTACAATATTAAAAGAAACAGGGTAAAAAGTGTGACAAGACAGAGCAATTTAATTTCTGCAAGTGAAAAAGTATGAAACAATTACAGAAGGAGGACTCACACTGGTGAGAGACACCTCACATCCAGTGCTCAATGAACTAACCAGGAGAGAATACAATTTGCATAATGTTAAATTAGCAGCATAAATATATGCTAATCACAGCCAGCTGCAAGCATCTCGCTTTATCTCATGTGCTTAGTACAATGAAGTGGTATAAAAAATTAAAGATAAGCTTGTGTCGCAAAACTTAAAAGGCAAATCCAAAGTTCCTCGAACTTGAAGCTTGTTCTTAGCTTGGGATCTTTAGATTTCAGGCAGAGCAGTCCCTGGAGTCTTTTTGTCTTCAATTTTCCCCACACGGCCCCACTGCCAGCCTATCTCTGCAAAGACCTGCTGACTACTCTTCTCAATACACCATTTTCATCCTGCAGACTTCCCATCAGCTTTCATTAAGTTCCAGATCAAGCAGAAATGGTTTTGAAATTGTTTAAAGCCTAAGTTGCCACCATCAGCAGTTAAGCACGGCAAAGCTTCTAACCTGACTGGAGCTGACAGGTCCCACTGTAATAAAAAAGTCAAAATAAGGGATTTCCAAATGAATTTCCCCAAAAGGCATGGTTAGTCATGATTACAGCTTGGGTTATAGCAAGTCCGTATTCGATGGGAATATAGAAACATTAACTGCTGACCAGAACACATGCTTTCTGGTTAGTTTCTTCGCAGGTGTTTAGAAAATACTTCTAAGTGCAGGTAAACAGACATTTTACATTAATTTCTGGTATTTTGTTGAGAGGAAAAAAGATCCCTATAAATCTTTGCATTAGCAAACCCAGATCATTTGCATATACCACTCCAGAATCAGCATTAGGAAAGCAAATCAAACATAAATAAAAGCAGAACTTGAGATTCAGGCTTCAAACAAAAAGAATATTAGTTAAGTAAGGGCCTTAGCAAAATCTCAGATACAATTTTATAGCCTGGTGATGGTAACAAGAGTGGTAATGACTTTAAGGGAATGCTTTAGAGTTTTCTATGTCAAAATAAATGTAGACTCAATGCAAAATATTTGCAAATGAAAGAAGTGAGATTTTTTCATATTTCATGCACATATATGTAAGTTTGTAAGAAAGTTCATACCTAAAAAGAAGCTTTTCTGGTATGGGTACTGCATGTGTATGCATTGACTGTTGATACAAAACCAAAACAGATTAGGAAAATCAATAGTCAATTCCTTTTCTAGATTTTTATCCACTGTAGTACACAAAAGCAATTTAGGTCCTGGCTGCACTGGCTCCTTACTTCAGCATTTATTAGATGAGTATATTTGTCATTCCTTCTGACAAACAATAGATAACAGGTGACAAATCAAGATAGTTTTATATTTAGTACATTTTTTAAAAGTAAGCAAAACAGAAAACTTTTTTAAAAAAACCCACATTTAGTTTCTGATGCTAAGAGAGGCAAGAGTCAGAAAAAGCATCAGCCATTTTTAACCATGACCAAAACCACTTGTACTCCAGGGGTCCACAGGCTTTCTAAAATGTCACCACTAGAAAATGAGGAAGAAAGGCTGGTGTCATGATTAGCTGATTGTTCCACAACTTTGAATGTTAACTGTGTGTTCAAGACCACAGTGTAAGGAGAGCATCATTCTCTCACAGTGATGTTGACTGGTTTGCAGACTAAAGCTATAGAAACAAGAAAGAAACTGAATTTTATGCCAGTCTACAGAAGAAAAATGAACATTATTTTTAACCACAAAGTACATCAAAAGATTCTGGTAACCTCATAGGATGAGACAGTTTGGATGCTGAAATTTGGCTGCAGTCAAGTATACCTAGTCAATTTATAGTCAATATAAATTTTAAAATTATAAAATTATATTCTAATTATCTGAGCAGGCTTTAGGTCAACTAAGAATATTTTTTTCCTAATAAAGATTTTTAAAATTTTGTTCACTTTAATCTGTGTTTCCCTTCTATCTTTTGAACAATGTCTACTAGACCAATTATCCATGTTATACCCAAATAACCACCATTCACCTTTTGCCTGTATCAAGGACTCTGATTTTTTTATCCATGTCCTCCTCTGTTTTCAGTATTCAGTAGGATGTGTATGAAATTCATGCATTACTATCTGTTTTTCAGAATCTCCTGAAATTGCAGCACAGTGAAAAGAAAATGAGTCACAGCTCCAGGAGAAGGAATCCCCATTGAACAGTAAGAGCTAACACACAAATTGCCTAGTACTGGAAATAAATATCAAGTTGAAACACATGACTAGAGGGACTGTACCATGTGCCTAGTGTGTTTTCATACGCTGATTCAAATGAGAACAACCAACAAAAACGAGGATCGTACATCAGAATCACTGAAAAGTTAAAACCAGAAGGAAGTTATATAGGAGGTGCTTTATAGTCACAAATTCAGGAGATAGGAAAACAAAAATGACAAGCAGAACTTTAAATCAAAGAACATGAAAATTACAGGCACTTGTGAAAAAACAGGATGTTACAAAAAAGCTTTTCTTAATGGACAGAAAACTGAATAAAAGCAATATGAAAATGCCCACAGATCTTTTAAACATAAAATATCACAGACTGAGGAGATTTTGCACTATGAATAAGGCTAGTGAAAGTAAGCTGACAATGACAAAAGTTATTACTTCAACAACTTTCATTCAGTGAAACAAAAAATGAACAATTTCAGGGACAGAGATATAGGTACCCACTCCTGTCACATAAAATAGTACATCAGCAGAGCAGCTAATGTCCAAAACTTACTTTCACCTTCTTTTACTCCTAAACCACAGTCACACTCCCTCTGCTCTGTATTAAACTGGATGATTGCAATTGCTGCCTCGGTACTTCTTCACTTCTCTTTCAAATCCCGGAATATAAGGTATGCTGCTTATTGGACAAAAGACATGACTGGCTTAGCAAAATTATTCAGCTTCCATCTCCACATCCATAAAAAGTAGATCACCTGCTCAAAACACAAGAAAAGAGCTAAAATACCATTATTTGTAGGATATTTGTGGCACTTTAAAGACATCTATGCTCTAGAAACTGAATTGAGACCTCTAACGTATTTCATACAAGTCTTCCAACAGCTCTCAAATGGTAATGACTTTTACAGACTGGGAAATATTAGCTTTTTTCTTTTTAATATATTATCTAATTCTCAACTGGAATAAAGTACTGAAAACAGCCAACTTCTGCAGAATTCCTTCCTCTTCTCATGGTTGAAGTCATCTGTACCTTTCAACACACTTAAAACACTAAATAAGAATTAATCTAAGAAATTACTGAAAGTCATTTCAAAGTAGCCTAATCGTAACCCAAATGTGTAATACTCATTATTATTAATGTAAAGTACATGTATAAAGGAAGGGAGACAATACATCTTGAGACCAAGTACTGCACTGCTCCATGAAACTGAAAAAGTTACTGCCATTCATACCAAGCAACTGAAGTATGAACATTTCTTTTACATAATATCAAAACTGTATCAGAGTGTGCTCCATGGCTGATGGTTTTCTTGATGGCACTACACCTGTTCATTTCATGAGGTTTTAATAGTTGGGATGAGGGAAACTAAAAGGACCTCTTGGAAATAATGGACTTATTCCCTTAAGCTTCATGACTGAAATATATTCAAAGACAATTTAAAGAAAAGATTGCTCATAAATATAAATGTGTATTTTATTAATTTTTTTCAAATACACATTAATTTCTCCAACCTCCGAGGCTCTTTCTTACCTTTCTTCTGGGGAGGAAGAATAAAGAATTTACAACATACAAAAGGAATGTAAGTTTTCTTCATTAACATTGTTTGTGATTAGTACAACACTTAAACCCTACCTGATGAACTGATTAACTGGAACAAAAACAAACAGATATTACACTACACAACAAAAACTAGAAGAACTCTTGTGAAGGTTAAACAGTGAGGTCAAGATTGTTATGAACAGAAATACATTGCAAGTCCTGTTTCATAAATATTTGTGTATTTATGTTTATAAAACATCTGCACTGTTAGTTCTGAGGAAAGCATAATTATGACTTGATGGGCAGGTTAATAATCAGCATTCTTTCACCCTTATGCGGGTCCTTATAAAATTACATTTTCTTTTATCAAAGCTGCAGCTGTACTGAAACCTCATTCCTTCTTCGAACATGCATTTAACTTCTGAGCATATAGTATATATATAGTATTATTGTGTAAACTTAAGAGGTCAAATCCATTCCTCTGGCCCTGTATAAGCATTAAAAATACCTATTACAACACAAAATTTCTACTTCAAAATATCTGAATTCCCAGGCAAAGCCATTTTTTTTAGAGTTTACCTTTTTAAAAAAAAGAAGCAAACACACAAAACTGCTAGCATTATAATAAATATTATGAAACTCAAATAATAATTCTGGGCATGTGTGTTTTCTTTGCCTATTGGACCTCAGTCCTGAGAAGTCCCCTGTTCTTTCACCATGCAGTAGCCCAGACCTGTTTATGGGGCTGTCCACAGCCCCAGAGCTCTCACCATATGTAGCTTGTCTGCATGGTACTGAAAACATTGATCACCTCGGGGACCCTTAGCTATATTACATATAATTACTCAAATGACAGCAAAGATGGAAAGAAAGTTTGCCATGCACTGATTAAATAAGAAAACAAAACCAGAATACCTGTGGCCAAAACTGTCTGGGGACTCCTCCTGCCTCTAGCTCTCCCCCAGCACTCAGTCCTCCCATTCCCTCCCAGGCTGTGGAAACAGGCACTGTTCAGAATAGCTAAGGATGCCCTGCCTATGTCATTCCTGGGACACCCCAGCTTTCCTACAAGCAGCCGCAGCTGCATACACGATGTGGTTCAGACTGTAAGCCCAAACCAGCAGACCCAGATTAGTTTCTTCTGAAGAGATCATTATTTCTTTTAAGCTGAGGGAATCATCCTGTCTCCAAACTCTCTTCCCCAAAAGAAAAGGCTGATCCTCCCTCATATATCCAGGGGCTAAAAACAAAAACCTGCTCACAACCTGTGAAACTAAAAAAAGACAAACTGAACACTATCACAGATACTACCTTTCACTCAATACCAACTGCAGTTATTTAACCTCATATTCTCTAAATTACAGTTTAATTATTTGTAGTTTAAAAATCAGATGGGATGATGAACCCTTTTCATCTTTTATGTCTTTGCCTCATTCACATGCCCATGCCAAAAGCCATCACAACATATGGTACACAACAGAGTAGCAAAAGAGTGTTATTTTCACCACTCCCAACGGCAAAGATCTTCTGAAACAAATGTTTTTGCATACATTTGGCCTTCTAAGTCTGAGGTCTTCTGGAAGGAAATCACCACACTTTAACACCTTGAACATGAATTTTCAATTGACATCCAAACAGACTGCTCTCTCGCTCTTTGTCTGGAATAAAATATACTTAATTTTGAATTGTAAAAGTAAATAACATAAGTAAGCACATTCTGGGAGTTAAGTATAAATGACAAAAACATATGTTACACCAGTGTTTATACAGAAGCATAGATCACATTTCTTCAAACACTCTGGTTATTGTCTTTCTAAGCACTGCTACAATCCCTCGAATATGAATGATGCTTCCTGTAAAAGAAATACCACAAAATCATCCTACATAACTGGCTGGAGTGTATTACTCTGAGGGCAAATATATCATGTGAATTCTACACAGACTACTGAGTATGGGACTGAGAAGACCTGGGGTCTGCTTTCAGCCCTGTTGCTGCCTAATGTGCAGTTACAGCAGCTTTCCACAGGGAAGTCTAACATTTCTGTGTCCCATTTCCACACATGCAGAATGGGAATAATGACCTTTTTTAAAAAAGAAAAAGCATTTTGTGATCAACAGGTAAAAACATATAAGCTTATTTTATCCAATCTGTCAAGCTTTCTTCATGCAATGTCATTTGTATTATTCATGCATAAAGGATGCAAGAGAAAGATGCTTCAGCACCACAATGCTAAAATTGTTCTCCTTTGCTATTCCCTGCTGCTGCTGTAACATATTTTGCGGCCAGACTCCAGTACGGCTGGTGTTAAACAAACAGGAATGGTACCTACATCTGCTCAGAAAAGCGTTGCCTAGCAACTGCAATCAAAGGGTGTTTTACCCTCACCAATCTACTGTAAATTAATAGAATTTTCTCTACAATATTCTAACACTTTTAGTGGCTATATAATTTTATTATTATTATTATTATTATTATTATTATTATTATTTTTATTTTGTAGCTAATGTGTTTCATTTCAGGATCTGATTCAGGCAAAAAACAGAGCAGCTAGAAAAGGTCAGATTATGAAGCACAAAAAGGTTCAGAGACTTGTTTGATGTAGAAATATTCTTTGACAGCTCATTGCATTTATTTACTATACCCTTTTCTTCTGCCATTTCAGAATCTATTTCAGCTACCCCACGGGAGCATGAAGCCATTAGCCTGAATTATCATTCTGAATGCAAATTTCACAAGGTAACACCAAATCATGAAGGTTTTGAGTCCTGTATTTACTGAGATGCTTTCCCTTTAGAGAGGTTACAGGTCTGCTATTTGTTTGCATATTAACAGCATTGATTTTCAGTATACCTGACATTACAGTGTTCATTTATCATATGTGTAATAGCTGAATACCAGAAGATGTGCTGCGGAGTGCATGTCAACACACAGAAAAGAAATTAGTATCTGAGATATTACACAGGCTGTGCAAGCAAGGAAACAAATCAATCAAACATGGAGCAAAGAAAGCTGGTAGAGCCTGTTCATCAGGTTTTAGCAAGTTTCATTTCCAACCATGCTGAAATAGCAGCAGAATTTTGATTTAAAAGGCTTTTACTGCAGACACTGAAGCAAAAAAGCTGGGACTTACTGGTGAACATTAAAAGTCTCGTACTCTCCTCATCACAAAATAGCTATCTTTGGTAGCAGGAAGGATCAAAGAGGCTGGTAGAACCCAGATGAGCCTATATACCTCCTTCCACTGTGTCCAGATATACTTTCACCAGGTTTGCATCTAGGCCTGCGAATGTCCTGGTCTACAGCCAGCCCTCAAAATGTCCTCCGTTGGATGCAGCTGCCCTTTGCTCTCCATCTTCCACACCACACCCACCCTTCATGTGTATTTAAACGGTATGCAACTATTTAAATTCCTCCATCTGGCTCCCCACCACCTTCCATATATTAATTCTTAAAGGGAAAATGGCTTTTCTATTTGCTAGATACAAGCATTTACCTGGATAGCCAGTGGAGCAGGTTGTTAAACATCCCGATGGAACAAAACCAAACATGAAGCAGCAACAAAGAGAAGAATATACTTTTACTCAAACAGAAATCTCCTATAAGAGTCCAGGCAAAGCAAGGAAACAACAAAATGAGAAAGCTTTCATTTGTTTTGTCCATAACTATAATAAAGGTGATGAAGTTGAAAGTGCTTTGCTTAGAAGACCCTCCACACTTCTCCCTCACATCAGTACCCTGTGTTCCACACAATCCAACATCAAAAGCAACTCTAGCAAAAACAGCTCCTTAATTTTTCTGCTGTTCCCATCTCTGATTAAAGATTAAACTTCAATGTAAACAGCACTTTATCCAAGGCCAGGAATTCACACAAAATAGGGCATCCTACCAAAATGATAAGATGCAAGGTGGACTTCTGATACTTCCAGACACTACTGGAGGCTCAAACCATGCATGCAGTGACTACAGTTTAGCACCATCTGTGCTTGTATCAGTTTTCATACTCTTAAAATATGCACTATATTTGTGCAGTTCCCTCAGCAGAACTGTTGCATATCCTGTGAGAATAGCAGAAAAAGATCCAGAAGTCTAATGCAAGATTGCTTAATAATTGGACAACTCTCTTGAAAATTTAGTTTAAAATCATATCTAAACTCTTTAGAGATGGGGGCTTGTTTTTTTGTCCAAAGAAGCATGTTAAATTATTGTTTTTTCAATCCAGGAAAAAATCTGTGGTAAATGCAGACAAAATTCAGCTTAAAAATACATTTCTCCACACTTGCCTGGAGAGTCCTAAAGTGGGGATTCTCTAGAATGTAAACTGTTCCATAATCTCAATCCTTCTTCTAGATACCTAATTCAATTTACCACACCTTTATGAATGGAGAGGGAAGAAGGGTCCAATGTGAGAGCACCACTGACCTACAAACCGGTGCTGATATTCCCTGCTCTGTTTTCCAATTCCTTTTGCAATAATTTTTATTTCTATTTTTGAAGTTTTGATGCGTTCCCCTCTCTTGTGCATCATTTAAGATTTCTCTACACTGAATTGGATCCAACATTAATCACCACAGGATGTAAGCTCTTTCCTGTACCATGTATGAGTATGTTGTGCTGCTTGCAACCATACTGGACTTCACTGATGCCCTCTCTCCTCTAGCTGAGCTAGATACACCTTTTCTGTTTTATCTTTCAATCAATGGATCATTCTCTTACTTCATGGGAATTTAATATCTTTGAGAGCCTTTAATGAGAGACTTCCCTTGCATACACTTGCAGAGACCATCAGGGAATCACACTGATTTCTGAAGCATGACTTCTCTGTGTTGGCTCTTCTCCATATGGCTTTTAAATTCACATAAATTAAGGTCCACATGCCCATAATTTTCAATCTTTACAACAGCTCCTATTCAATTCCTCTGAAATACTAGTTTGTGATTTACCTTGGAGCTTCTTTTTTTATTTTATTTTTTTTTTAACTAGCATGTCATTAGCCTCTTGAAGTCACAAGATAACAAAGCAGCTTTAAACAGGTGGTTGAACACTAAATCATTTGGCTGCTTCTTCACATTCCTAGTAATAATGCCCTGTTAATTTTTCTTACTGGATCCACACCTTCACCTATCAGCTGTTCAAATTGAAACTGATCTTTCCTGTAAAGGAGAATGAGTTGGGCCTAATGCCTTCTAGAATGTTGTTAAAAGTTATAAAGAAAATTCTGCACAGAACAGCCCCACAGCAGCTAAATTTATCTTACTTATGTAGTTCTTTTACAAAGACATATACATAAACATGAGTTTCATAAAAGCACAGAACCGGTGGAGAGTCTTTTACTGAGATAAAAACTAATGACTAATTATGGCAAAGACACAAGGTAGCACTAATATCTTGAAAAGGTGCTTTTTGTTCTTTGATCTCATATAAAAGACTATCAGAAACACTTTCACACCAAACAAAACAGAATTCTACAAGTATTTTTTCCCAAAAAAAGTTAGCAAATATTTATTTGCCTCTATAGCCAGCCCTACCAGACTCTATCTCCTTCCCTGAGGCAGGACTGTGACATGGAGTAAGTCCCTTGGGGGCACAAGGAAGGAGTGACCAGGCACCGAGGTTTCACTGGGAGCAGATGTAAGGACAGACAGATGCTGGGTTTTATTATACCCAAAGAGTCACCAATTGCAGATGGAATGGTCAGAGAGATCAAAATGTGAGACTGGGATAGGCCAAGGGCAAACTGCTACACATGCACAGCAAAAGAAAATGGGACAAAGTCGTACCTTGGAGGGTGCCTTGGTGGCAACACGGCTCCTAAAGGCTTTTACTGGTCTGGTAACTCTTAATAGCACCTAGCAGCTGTACTGTCTCAGAGCTGCACTCAGAAACTAAATCCAGCCTTCCCTTTGCAAGAGACACATTCAGAGACCTATGTCTGTTTAATGAGTACTAATTTGTTCATGAAACTGACAGGTGAATTTCCTCTTCAATCTACATTATATTGCATGTTCCTTTTGTTGGTTTCTGGGGAAAAAAAGCAGCAGCAGCCGTTATTTAAAAACAAACAAAAAACCCCCTCATGATGAGATTGACAAGAAAGAAACTTGTTTCTCATCAGTAATTGCTTCCCCCTGGGCTTGACAATGTTTACAAATGAAAGCTTTTCCTTCATATATGGCTTGACCTATCACGAATTATAGCTGCTGCTACTGATTCACTCCTCCCTTCACACAAGGCTTGCTATCTCAATTTTGTACTGTAATTAAATATTTTCTGATGGCACATTATTTATTATTCGTCACCTTCAGCTCTCCTGGTGTTTATACATCTCCACATATTAGCAGGCAATTCAAAAACTGTTATTAACAATATTAATGTCCTAAGAGCTTGTTTGATGCGAGTGAGACAGGGCTGGACTGCTTGACTGCAAGGAATAAGGGGTGGGGGGGTTTTTGTTGTTGTTTGTTTTTTAATTTGTGCATTATCTACCACCTTGCAGCCTTTTTTTCACAAAGATCTTAAGCAGTCAAGGAGGAAATATTTAAAAAAAAAATAAGCAAAATTTATAACTAATCTCATTGGACCATTACAAAACTACCAAAGAGTGAAGCAAAGAAAAAAAGAGAAGAATTGGTATAATTTTGTTATTTTACTTTTTTATTAATTTTTTCTCTTTAAAAATAATCAAAATAAGCCACATCTTTCCTCCCAAGACCAGTTTCAAAGATAAGTAGAACCTGTTTCACTAGAAGGAAAATCAAGATCAAACAAAAGAAGAATGCCATATTTCACATATTCAAAACTAACTCTCCATATGATTCTTCCAAAACTTCAAGATTGGGTTTTTTTCCTTACTCCTCTTCTCTGTATTCTCATCTATACCAATATAACCACAGCAACATTCGGTGCAACCCTTGAAAATCACTGTGACTAACTGAGAATTTGGCCCAGGAGATAAAGATATTCACTCATAGACTCTACTCAGTGTGCTTGCTTCAGAGCTGGTACTTAATAACCTTTCAATTACAATCCTAGCTTGCCACACTTAACCACCTTAAGCCAGTCAGCTTCCCATTTTGCATCTTGCTCCGTATTTCCCATGATCTCCTGCAGGCCACAGTTAATACCCCCCATATGCCTCCCCTCCTCCCCCAAAGAGCACTGGGGGCTTTGAGAGGGACTGCCTGCACCTTTGTGAGCTCGGAAGCCAAGGATCAGGCAACTATCTAGCACTTCTCAGGTAGGAAGGACACCAGAGTTCAGAGCCCTGGCAGAGTGGGATAAACACAGAAGGAATGGGTGAGAGACAGAACCCAACGGGCACGGGAACAGGAAAAGCAGGCAGAACTGAGAGGGGATCCATTTTGTTCAGTGTTTTGCTTAAAATATCATTGATGAATAAAAGCATCCACTGAAAGGAATTTGTGTATGGCCCGGATATATTTTTATGGAGAAGATGATTACAAAGTCTCCCCATGTGCCACACGGGTGCTCGCAGCCCTGGGGCAGCAGGGGCAGACTGAGAGAACACCCAGTCCCCAAAACCTCTTGGCAAGGGACAGACCAAGCCTCAAGCTAAGTTCTGAGATGGCTTCAGGTATGCATGGGGGAGAAACCAGCAGCTGTTCTTCCCCAAAATTATTTGCTGACGTAACAAACCAAATTTCAAAACACATAAATACTTAGATTAACAACACTCTTTAGAGGCTCCACATGCAAAGCACCTGTAACCATCACTAAGCATTTTATTTTATTATAAACAATACAATTTGAAATTATGTGCACAGTGTACTAATGAAAAATAAATTGCATTCTGCATAACTATTAGTGCATACTAACACAGTCACGTTAGATTGCTAAAGCTTTTATTATCCAAAAAGTCAGAGCTTTTCCCATTTTGCTAACCCATGAGAAAAAGGAATTGCCTTGGCAACGGTAACTTACTTGGGGTTGAAGTGCATCCAAAAGCCAGGATCTGCAAACCTCTTATTTCTCACTTATTGTTAATTTAAACCTAGCCTGTTAGTTTTTAAAGACTTGATTCAGGCCCTCTGATACACGCTGGACTAGAAATATATTGAAAATTACAATTTTGCAAAGGGCATTTTATAGACATCCCGTATCATAGCAAATTTCATCAACTTCTTTTAAAATACATAAATGAAAATATGCATTTTGTGTCCAACACTTAAATCAATGTAGTTCATGCAGTGCAATGTAGTTAAGACACTAATTAGTTTTCCTGACAAATGGTGAATTTTCAGCAATTCAAGGTACTGAAAATATTTTCATTTATTCTCACCTCTTACTACTCTCTCTTTCAGACATAAAGCTATGTATATTTACGTCTATTTTTCCCCCCTCAACAGAAGAAATAAATTAACAGCATCAGGAAAATGGGATTTTACAATGAGTTAGCATTTATCACACCAAACCACTAAGATGTCTTGCTCAGCTGGAACTGTGCACATTCCCAGATGGTGTATTGGATTATAATTTCACAAAATGAGTTTACTCTCTCAACAGTTTCTCTTGCAATTTCCTCTGAAAAGTCATCTAAATACTTCCACAGTCTCTATTCCTACTCCCTGTGGAGCCTCCCATATCTTTTCTCTATGGCATTATTTTATTTTGCTATTATGGAATATTATATGTAGGAATTATGCTACTGAGATTCTCCTATGGCATTCTTACTTTCTATTCTTTCATTACAATATTTATATTAAGCTCTTCACAAGTTGGCTTTTTAATTTTTTTTTTAATCCAGTACCTTTCACACAGTTCATTTTCCCTGCAGCTGACATCTTTAATAATTAAACTAAGACTTGCCATGTCCATGAAGGACAATGAAAAGTAAAAATTTATCTGTGTTGACACCTAGGTGATAGGAGAGCTGCACAAAACCTAGAAAGACAACTGCATTTCTGCTGTATGGTGAGAGCAATTCTGTGGCCTAAAGCTTGGGGTCAGGAGGTGACCCTGGACTTGTTGGATAATGGTGTTGAGTTCCAGCCCGAGGTGTAGCCTCTCCCACTGCAGAGATGGGAAATGGTGGCAGATCCACTTTGCTGTCACTGTACACACTGCCCAAGCCATCTGGTGTGCTGGTGGCTGAGGGCTGAAGAGGAGGCAGTAAAAATGAGAGGCCAGAGATGGTTCGTGTTTACCTGCAGTCACATGAGAAACCTGGCAACAACTGGGTTAATGACCTGGGAGTGGTGGAGACACTTTCTGAAACAGGAATTTCTCCTTAGAGGCATCGCCTGCAGAAGTCTCCACCAGAAGGTCACGAGGCAGAGAGAAATATGCTGATGTGGACTGTTTTAGAGATGAAACAGAACATTTTCCTCACCTAATCTGGGCTCACCCAACCTTAATTCTCTGATTCTAAATTAAGTATATCAAGAAAAGAAACAGGTTTACAGTTAAATTAGCAGGTTATATTGCTCCAAGCATAACTCAGTGTTACAAATGGGTTTTATTTGGCCTTAGGGCTTGTCAGTGGCATCATATAATCCAACAACCAAGGATTAACATTATCCTCCCTTTGTTCTCAAATGAAGATTTCTCACTGATTTATTCATTTTGTTTGTACAAGTGGAAGGAAGCTCATGGGTAATTTTTGGTGGTGGGACATTACAGCTCTAATTAACTTAAATTGGAATGTGGCTTAGTTTACTAAAATATTTGCATATTCTAGAAGTTCAAAAATTCATTGTTTACTGTGCACATACATTCAGTATACCTCAAACAGCAGTGGACCAAGCTCACATAATTAACACAGCAGTTACAATATTGCTGTGACACCTTTGTTACTGCAAACCTCCAAAAGTTGCCCATTTTTTGTAGTTTGCATAGATGCCGAAACAAAACACAATTTCTGATAAGCATCACTTGTTCCCCAGAGATAAGTAATGAAACAAACATAGCCATATACTCTCAAAATAATTTTGCTAAGTGAGTGCAAGCAAATTTTATATTAAGCTAAGCCTCTTATTTGGTTTTAATCACTGTGTGGATGCCTATTCTAGCCACACAGGGCATGTGCAAGCTGCTCATCAAATATCATTTCTGGTTAATGACAGAACAACTCATACATAAAACATAAAAGTTTGCTTGGCCTTTACACTCCACCTTGTGCAACATCTCAAATAGTTCAGCATGCACAATGTATTAAAGAAAAAAAATAATTCAAGAATCTACAATCCTAACAAACATGAACCAGTAACCAATCATTCCTGTTCCACTGTAATCTCTGCTGTCCACAACATAACTTCTTGGACGTGGAAATGAAAACATAAGGTGGCAACATTTAAATTAACATACTATAAAATTAATTTTTATATATATATATAAAATTAATACACATATTCATTATGCGCTGCTTTTACAAAATCCTGCACACAGCCAAGCTATTTAAGCTGTCATTGAAACTGACACCCTGATCAAAGCAACAATGTGTTGAAGTGGAGCTGTGCTTTCTCCTTCTGCCTTACTGGAGCTCTGCTGACTAATCTGTAAAACTATTCATGCATTTCTCCATCACTTACTCTTTCCAACAATTTACTCTCTATATTTAATGCAACAGGTTAACCTTCACAAAAAGTCTAATGAAGAAAATAATTTAAAACTGTTTCAAAATTCACAAATTTGGTGCTTAACAAAATCATGTAAATCCATAAATCAGTAAATGGATATATTTACTTTTTAGTTAACAAGTGTCATTCTTTGGGATTTTTTCTTTTCCTCATGCATTTCATGTTTTCTAGATGACAGATTTTACTAGCAGTGGTTCAGGCTGCATATTGGAACTAGCATGCATAAATACATTTATACACCTATACATATAAGAGACATATATGTATGCCTATTCACACACACATATATGCACACATTCCTATATACACAAATAACCTTTCAGAGACCCAAATGCACTAGAGTATTTAAGCAAAGCACAAGAGGAAACAGACCATACATGAATTGGTAGATCTGAAGATCAGTCACTGGCCTGGCAAGGAAATGCTTTTTCTCTGTCAGTTTGTGAACATATGCTCTTAGATGTGAGTCATATGTCAGACTATATCACACACACATATAAAATACCACGTCATTTACAAATTACAGACATTTCACATCTAAGCATTTCTGGAACATGACTGAATCCAAATCTTTAGTACTACAGGAAAGTTCATTGCACAGACAATTTAACAGACTAGAAGATGCCTTTCCCAAGATACTTTCCTAAATTATCTTGGGTTATTTGCTACATGGACAGAAAAATATTGCTCATGTCTCAAATGAATTTCCTGTCAAGACCAAGAAGTGAGAAGGACAAACAGTCGGGCTGTGGTTATATAGTCATCTCAGATGGCTAAAGACATGGCTTTTCCCCAGCAGTTCAAGCCCCACCTTCCACTTTAGAGATTCATAGCTGTGCTGGTTTTGGATGGGATAGAATTAATTTTTTTCATAGTAACTGGTATGGGGCTGTGGTTTGGATTTGAGCTGAAGACAGTGCTGATAACACAGGGATGTTTTAGTCTATACTGAGCACTGTTTATTTACATGGAGCTAAGGCCTTTTCTGCTTCTCACCCCACCCCACCAGTAAGTGGGCTGGGGGTGCCCAAGTGGGGAGATGACACAGCTGACCCGAGGGATACTCCAAACCATACAGCTCATGCTCACTATGTAAAGCTGGGCAAAGAAGGAGGAAGGGGGATGTTCAGAGTGATGGCGTTTTGTCTTCCCAAGTCACTGAAGACCTGCCTGCCCATTGGAAGCAATTAATGTATTCCTTATTTTGCTTTGCTTTTGTGCACGGTTTCTGCTTTCCCTATTAAAATATTTTTGTCTCAACCTATGAGTTTTCTCATTTTTTCTTTTCCAGTTCTCTCCCTGATCCCGCTGCTGGGGGAGTGAATGAGTGGCTGCCTGGGGCTTGGCTGCTGGCTGGGGCTAAACCATGAAAACAGCAGAGTTGACTGGGAAGATATATTTTTCAAACATAGAGGAAAAAAGAGTGTTCAATTTTGACATAATTGGAGTTTCTGGTGCAGCCAAAGGTCTTTCAAATGCCTCAAAATACTCTATAACCTGGAGGTGGGAAATAGAGCTGGGGCTTCAAAGACCAAATCATACACCCGTGCCGTGCTTGATTCAGGGACGTGCAACCAGCCACATCTAACCCTACTTCTCTGTCTTTAACCATCCCAGTTTCTCCAGTGGTAGGCCCAGCCTCAGACCCTGAAGAAACATTAGGTTGTAATACAGATGCGGGGGTGGAATCGTTAATGGTAAAGAGTTTTGGTATCTGAAGAGACAGAAAGTCCTATGTGGTCTATACTCTTCAGGCACAGAAGGATGCCACAAGCAGCACTGACCATACCGCCAGAAGTGACTTTTTTTTTCAGTTCACCCTGAATGGACTAGAGCAAACAGGTAACATTCAGACACATAGCCACAGAAGAAACCCATATGAGCATTTTGACGTTCATCAAAGTAATGAGTTATGAGAGTTAAGGGTTCAGAGAAAGACATTTCCTGGTATTATCTTCCCTTAATCGTTGATCAAAACCAGAAGTTTATCAGAAAGCTGATTCTCACAAACTTTGGCTACCCACAGATAGCAAGAACACTTTTTCTCTTCTTATTTCTCTCAAATATTACTTTTTCTTTTCCCCTCCAGCCCTTTCCAATCTTCACTCACCTCCCCCCAACATACACAAGTTTTGCATTCTTCTCTGTACAGTTCTGTCTGCTAGGAAACATTTGATTACATCTTCTTTCATCCTCAGAGTTTTCTTTAAATTCTGCTTGGATTTTTTTGGCTCTTGATTCTTGAAGTTGCCATTTCTGTGAATCATTAATTCAGATATGCATGAACAATCTTACTTGATAGACTGTGTATTATGTTACCTCTCACTTTGCTCTGTTATCTTACATGTTGTCAAATCAGACTTCAAATTATGTCACAGCTACTCTTTCTGAATGGTTAATTTTTCACTGAGAGTTACACAGATGGGCAATTATTTTAAGGCTTGAATACCTGCCAACAATTGTAGTGGCATGAAGCTGATCTCCAAAGCCCACACAACAACAGAGAACACCAAAAAACAGAAGACAACTCTGAATGTAAACTGTACCAATTTTTATGGGTGGCAAAGTCTAAATAAAAATTTTCCACACCATTAGAAAGGCCTTCAATCACCACAAGCATGTACTTCTGTATATATGAACATGCAAAACAGCACATTTTAAATCCCAAAGAATAACTAGAGAGAAGCAAACCAACTAACAGAATAACAATGTTTCATTTATTTACATATTTTAGAACAAGAACACTACTCAGGGAAGAAGTAGGGTAACCATCCTTTAAGCTCCATGTATTTATCTGTAAAAATGAATAAAATATAAGCACCACTATTGAAGAAGAAATGTCACCTAGAGAAGTGGGAAGTGGGTCACTTTCCATGTCTTCTAGCCTGGCAGCAGAATGGCCAGTGACTAATAAATCCTCTTTTAACTGTCTGTTATTCATCCATTGAAACTGGGACAATAAATATGGAGTCCCTCAAATAAGCTCCTGGAAAACTATCCCTGCATTGTGGCTGTCTCCTGCTGCTGGCATACATGGATTCTGCATCCTGACACTGCTACTGCTGCAATGTTGTCCCACTTACAGAATAGCCCATGGCAGAACTGAGATCAAAAGAAATCACCAAACTTAATTCTACATTCACCACGAACAATAACATACACATAACAATACACAGAAAAGAGTTTATCTAAGTATACAAAGTCATGCAGCACCCAGCCAAGTCTGGCACTCACCTAAATCACCTGCTGCCTTCCCCTCTTCTCCTCCTAAAAGCCCTCCAAACTTTTTATCAATTTTCCAAAACTCTGAAACAAACCACCAGAGGCTCTGAAAAAGGTATATTGAGTATTATGACTTCTTGTTTTGCACAGGATGAAACAAAACAGTGATAATATGGATTAAACAAGACAGCCATCTAAAGCAGGCTTTCAACAGAAGCAGTCCATGCTTCAAGGTGCACGGGGAGAAACCTTTGAAATCCAGAAGAATCATTTACAGAGAGACATGAGTATTTGGTTCCAAACTTATAAATAATTAAAGAAGTTAATAATTAAATACACAAGCCAGTCTTGTCTGAAAAGAAAATTCAGAAACTGTTGCAAGCACTTCTTCAATGACATGGACTTTCTTAAGCATAGTACAGACTTCTCTCAACAGTGAAAAATGGAACATGTGATGTTCCATAAGTAGACTCAGAAAAGGTTGGGTGCAGAACCACAAATTTCTAGGAGAGTGCTCATTTTACCAGGACTTTGCTCAGTACTCTGGTAGACAATACCAGCAAGTGCCATCTCCATACAATATATAACATCAGTATAAAAGGGAAAGAGAGTTCAGGCAAAATGTAAGAACAAACCCTGCTATTATTTGAATATTTCCCTGATTTTATAAAAATTTTGTTTCATGGGGGTTTTTTTCCACATATGATTCTCTTTCCTTTTCTCAATTTCTTTTCTACAAATTGAGAGAATGGTCATGTTTGTAGAATGTCTGCTAGAGAATTTTGAGGAAATCCTGACATTGATTTCGGGCACGTGAAATTGTGTGTTCATACATGAACACAAAACCAGTCCATGAAAGCTATTAAGATCCTTCTTTGCATGAGTATCCTACTAACCAATTACAGTCCATGAGTAAATAAGGATTGAGAAAGTGAAAGGAACACACCAGAACATGTCAGTCATTTATGATTAGCAAGGCCAACAATATACTCCAGTGATAAGTTTTAAAATTTCATTTCAATAAATTAATTATGCCATTGAAACAGAGCTGACTTCATAAACCACACACAGTTCTGATGCCACAGCATGCAATAATTAAAGATATAGTCAGTGGCTGCTGCAGAGATTTTCTGTTTTCAAGAGGAGTGACGTTAATTAACCTCTGGCTTTCCACAAGCATTAAAAACAAGAAGCAGCCTTCTAGACTGTGGTGATTTGGCCAGAACTGGTTTACGAAAGCATCTTATCTATTTACCATCACATGGACTACCAAATGCACATCCAACTCTTTATAGAGGAAGGACTGACTGTTCCTCTGGCTCACAGCTATTTCACCCAAAATAGTCCCCACACCTGAGTGGAGGTATTAATGGTGGTAATCCATCAGCCAAAGGGAGGGAATACTGCACATCTCACACAACCATGAGCTCAGTGAATGACTTTACATAGCAGATAGCAAAATAAGCAGTAGTTAGCATAGAGACAGGGGGCATGAGAAAAAGCAATGTACTACAGGGGAAATTAGGCACATGATGAACTAAAAAAAATTTCATCAGGAATTAATGTGAACTGTTCTACTGCTCTCGTTCAAATCAATGCTCTCTGAGTAGAATACCTACACGATTGTGCTGGCTTGGCAACTAGGTGACTGCTAATTACTACCTGGGCTGAGAAAGATGCTCCATTGTTTTAATACTTGAAAGAGAACTGGGTTGGCAACCTCTGTATAATTAGTTTCCTAACAAGAGAAAGGATTTCAGATGTAGGATGCCTGAGGAGGAGGGAGAGAAGAGACCCCAGTATATACAGATACATTTTTGTTCATTCTTTTCTGTCTTGTGACCTCCCCTTTATTTTCCTGCACTGTAAGGGACAAGTTATCATTAATGGCATAATGCATATTATTATTCATTAGCACTGTTTTTCTTATGTCAACCTATCCTGTCTTGTTGACTTTCACATTTCTGTCAGAGAGACTCACTATATTTTAATACATATATAAATTACCATTACAGCTTTCCTTTAAAAGAAAACTGCTACTACAACTGACCAAAAAATTATCATTAAACAATTTTCAATGACAGTATGTCTTTGAAGGCACTGTATTTTTGCTAAGTATTATTAACTAATTTTAAATAACACCTGGCGTGTTTTTTTCTTAAATCAAAATATTTTATTTCACAGCAACATCTGTTGTAAAACATACTTTACTTCATTCACTCATGAGTGCTCCCCATATTCATTCATACCATCACTGACAGTAGATTTCCACTGATAGCCCAGAATGTCAAGATACCACAATCACTTGATTTAGTATTACAATTTAATATCTAGGCTGTACAAAAGCATCAAGGATGTCATTAACTACTAATATTGTCATGCCACTAATAATCTAAAAATTGAGTAAAATTCAAAATTAATTTGGTGTAGAAGAAAAAATATTATTTTCTTAAGTTAAATTTTACATATTATTTTATCTCCATTTTACAGCAGGTTCTGGAAATACTGCAGTTTTGTAAACATGAACTCAGTGCAAAGTGCTTTCTCCCTCTCCTCTTGTTAAGTTGCTTCAGTTTCTCTTATTCACCAGAGCTGAACCCTCCATGTCTCCACCAGGAGCTTTTCCCATCTCACATAAGTCTCTCTACCCCTTACAGTAAACCCAAAACACCAGTCCCACAGCAACTGTTCTCTCTCTCTCAAAACTACATCCCTCTCAAGGACCTAGATTAGAGAATTATCATCTGCTTCTACGTACAGACACACAAGGCAAGTGTGGAAGTAATTTCAGTCCTCGCTTCTTGGGATTCTCCAGCACAACAGCAAAACCATTTTACCACATAGTTTGAGTGACTAATGGCATACAGCCATGAGAGCCCTCTTGGACAGCCCACTGTAGAGGGAAGAATGCGCTATGATAATATTTTATAGGAAATTTTTTGTAAGCATCTCTGGTCTACTGGACATTTCGGTGTTATTCAAACCTCAGAAATCTTCTGAGATTTCCCAATCTCTAAAGTATATTCCAGAAGTTGTTACACTACTAGCACAAAAGAAAAATGAATATTAATAAAAGAAAATACAGACGGAAAGAAGAAAAGAAAAATTCACAGAAAATAAATTAAATAAGAAGAAAAAAACTAATTTCATTCAGATATATTTCATACTATTATTGTTGCCATGAGGCCTGAAACATCTAAAATAATCAGGACAAAGAAACCTGAAAGACAAGGCAAAGAACTGCTTGCTTACCAACATTTTGCTATTTCACCTCGTTTGGTGGCAGGAAGTTTTTAGCCTATGTGCTGAGATTTGACTGGAAAAAAATTTTCTGCCAAATCCCAGCATCTGTAAAATCAAAGAGAAAATTTTAGAACTGGATTCTATATCTGTACTGATTATATGCCAAACTCTTTGGTCTGAGGAAGTTTCCATTGTATAATTTCTCCATATGGAGAGTTAATGAGACTTTACAGTGAGCTTTGTCAAGTTTTTCCCATATAACATTATGCGGGCTCACCCATCACATAAAAGTTTTGAATTAATGACACTACAACATTTTATAAAGGAGACAAAATCCATTTCATTTTCCATCTTTCCTGACAAAAGTTCTTTTCTAATTTCTAATTTCAAAGTCCTTCATTCAATGATCAGGGACTGCATTGCCATTAGCTAAGTTTCATGTAAGTGCAGACAGATCAGAGACACAGTTATCTTAACATTTACCACTATTGTCTGAAGTTCCCACCAATGCATACTCCTTCTCCAGGCCAGTTAGCTCAAAAACAAAGTCATACTCACCTGCAATAATGAATGAAAGAGTGAATGCATAAAGACATTGGAAAGCTAAAGTGCATATGTGAAAAGAACAGCATTTCTTTTCCTTTCTAGGAGCATAACTTTCTAAAGACAAGCATGTCTTTCTAAACACTGTCTAAAAGGGGAGGGTTTAGGCTACTTGCATTTTTATATGAAAAATATTCCATGAAAATGAGATCCTGGAAGCTGAAATTCTAATTTATATGGCAGAAGGCTTTAAGTGTCTGTGTACACTTAAAGCCACATTGATTTAATAGCCAGTCAGCCCAATCCACCTTTGGCTATCTCTAGAGGGCAAAATGGATTCCCATTAGTAATTCTTAGGCTTGGAGAACAGGGTTTATCAAGGTCTGCTTTCTCTGCAACAGCTACAGATGGGGACAATCCTCAAGAGACTTGCTCTGGCTGTTTTCTTCTGATGAAGCAACCCTTTGTATCTCCTCTGCTTTTTATCACCCAAAATACAGCTCTCATCAATAATCACAGGAAAAAGACATCTAACTTTTTTTTAGTATTTGGGTTTTTTCCTCCAAAAACAAGGCTAGAATATGAGGATTGGATCCATTAAGGTTTAATGGTGAAAATGGCAACAGCATGTATTCCCTCTTGGTAAGTTAGTGAAATACTAGGAAAAAGAGCCGAGAAAATTCTTGGCAGGAGTGGGGGAGTCAGCTCTTTACACAGAGGCCCTCCACAGTCTTTAAAACATAATCTTAACCATGAAGACAAACAGAGCCCGTCTATAATACGCATATTCCACACCACTCATTCACTTACTCACATGAAGGCTAAAGTTTCATATGCAGTTTGGATCCAGAATCAGCCCAACATAACATTGATGTTGATGGTGCTACTCTGATCAATTTTTATTATGCAAATGAAGGGTGCAAATTTTGCCTTAAAGAAGTACTAGATACGATGCTGTTTCTGAAACACATATGGTTTGGTTTTGGCATGTTATTTTTTTCCCCTTTTTATCTCCTTAAAAGAACAGCAATTTTTTCTTCTCATAGGGTGGAATCTGGAAAGGTTTCCTTTCCACAGAGATTGAACTGTCTCCTATAAATATTGTTTCTACTACATCTACATGATCTAAGATAATGGCTGTAATAGAAAAGACAATGAAAAATAATGAATGAGCTCATTTGAAAAACAGGAGGCTTTGTCTTACTAGTAATAGCCAGAGGATGCCATAAAATAAAATAATCTCTTAAAAATGCCAGTCCACAAAAGTAGTCAATAGACATAATGATAAGCACTTGCTAATCAATAGTGATATGCCAGTGCAACTTATCTGATAGATGCTTCTTCAACAACTGTTTTTCTAATACCTAACTCACTAGCATAAACATATCAGGCAAATGCTTTAATAAGAAAGCCTTTCAGTAGATAACAGGGCAGCAGGATGAAGACAGTACCATACTGCCCTTACCAATCACCTCAGTCTGTTCCATATTTTGCAGAACAAGACCTCCCCGGGGACTGATGACTAGCAAAGCCTTATTTTTATATGAGGGGGGAGGACATAAGGAGAATGGACATTCCTTGTCAGAAGCAACTTCAGAGAATGCAGGAAAACGTCAGCTAGTGGAGACAGGGGACACCTGAGTAACCACAGTTTTGATGTCTCTGATAAAGAGGTAGAGAAAAAATAAGGAAAAGTTATTTTGCTTCAAATGAAATGAACTGAAATGGCATACACCCAGGCTGACCATTTTTTCAAGCGTATTCATGTACTTTCACAGCAGAAACCTTATCTCTGTGTGTGCAACTTGAGAAAAAAAAAATTTTAGATATAACAAGCTGCAAGAATAAGTCTTATCTTTGACAAATGTAGTTGCTCCTTACTCCTATCCATTTCCACATGGTGCTGTGGGGGATCCTAGCCCCATCATTGTGGCCAGGCCACCCGTTTCTTTGGGCTCACCTTGGTTTCTCCTGTTCTCTCCACTCAGACAAATGCTCTTTGACCACCAAAGTGCTCCCTGGCCTATTCTCATTTCTCTCTATATCCCTGAGATTTTGTTTCCCAGTTTTCCAAGGATAGTGAGGTCCACTGCTTATTTGTTAAATTTTCAAATCTGCACTTTCCTGTGCACATCAAGGAGCAGCAATTCACTTTCTAGGGCTTTGCAATTGCTGTGTAATGTGCTGATCAGTGCTGTGCCACACTGCACTCTCTGAATGATGGGATGGGCCACAAGAATCTACAGCTGTTCCCCTTCTCCCATGCTCACTTAAAATAATATTTTTATTTCTTTTATTTCTTGTTTCTCATCTTTTAGGTGGATTCTAAGCTTCTAACTCAAGAAAGCTATTTTTAAAGCCTGCTCCCTTTAAACTATCCAATCAAATTCAAGGCCTTGGGACCAGTTGCAGGCAGGGATTTAAACTTGTTGCTGATTTAAGATACTTAGTTCTATCACAAAATCAAGCAAGTTTTTACAGCTGCATAACTTCACTGCAAAAACAGAGAAAATCTGATATTTTTCAGATACCTAATAAGTAAGGCAGGGGTTTGCTGGGGTGGTCATTTTAAAAAAGTTAATCGGTCATCTATTTTCAGCCTGGATATTTGGAACAAACAAGGACACAGGTTGTAGACATAGAAGGCACTACCTGTTCTACAAAATAATGGCCACAGTCAACCCTCCTGACATGGCCAAGCCCTCAGTAGTGATGGAGAAGCCTGTGCAATACAGCCATGAGGGAGATAGCTCTTTCACAAGAGTTTATGAGCAACATCAGCATCTCTGACTTCAGTGGGCAAGAAACACTCATCCAATTTGCCTTCCCCCACTAAAGCAACTGCACAAAATAAGCACATGAAGCCCTTTCAAATAAAATAAAGTCCCTTGAAGTACACGTGCCTCTCTGGAAAAGTTGAGAGAGCAAATCACATTAGTGAGGGTATCAGTTGCCTGAAGCAAGATTACTTAACAAAACTGAGAGCCATGTGAGATGCACTGTGCATCTTAAACAACCCTGGAGACCAGCAGACATGACATAGATGCAGGACCTGACAGAAACCAGCACCTGGAGGTCAGGTGGGGCACTCAAAACTCTCTCAAGTGGAGATGGACATTTAACCTCACACTGCAGCTTCTGGCCCCTAAGGTGTTACTCAAAGTTTTCGAGTGCTGCAACAAGAAGAACCTATGAAGTAAAAGAAGGCCTCTGAATAAGGCTGTCACCCCTCACCTCCTACACAGCAGGAGGGTACTGTTAGAAATAGATCTTAATATTGATGAGCCTCTGTACTCCGTGTCTGGCTGCTCTGGTCACAGGAATTCAGATTTGTTTGATGTTGTAATGGCTTTAACAATGTAGCAACATTTCAGATACTGACCCCACTGTATAATCTTAACAGAAGTCCTGAACCATGAAAATATGAACACTAACACAACCAGAAGTTACTTTTTATTTTATAACCACCATGTTTTATTGCCACACACTCCTAGATGTCTCCTAAAGTTAGACACTGAGGGACAGAGACCACGACATGTGATATGTCCTGGTCTCTCAATCCCTGCATGTATGCGTATGTCAGGTGAAGCAGAGAGGGAAATAAGGGAATTCTTCAGATGCATGATAAATTACACTTGAGTAACAAGGCAAGGATGAAACTAAATTGCACCAAAACTTAAACAGATGTGTAAAGATACAATTTAAAATATTCTAGTGATATTATCTTCCACATTTTAATACTCCCCCACTTAACTGAGCAGATGACTCCTTTATCTCACAGTTGGCAACTGAAGGTGCTTCATGAATGACAATTTTGAGAAAAAACATGAATTATATCTGAAACACAGTATGCCTCAAGTCCAAAAAATATTAGCTGACTTTTCACTGCTGGCAATTACATTTTTTTAAGAGAGTTCTAAAATCAGTTCCTATAATTCCTTATTATAAGGGGGAAAACAAAATCAATCAAGAAGTGTTTATCCTTCTGCTTTTCTTGTGGGGGTGGGGGGGATGTTACACAGTGGTGTTGACTGGCTTGTAGTCAATTCAATATCATTTTACTATGGCAACAGTTGCATCACTTCATATAATGCAGTTTCAGATGAAAAAATTAAACCAGCACCTCCTCCTTTTATTCCTGCACTTTGATCTTCTTGGAGGTGGACTTAAAAAGTGCTGCTTCCCAGATTTCCATGCTACTGAGCCTGTGCTTATAAGATTTGTAACTGATTGAGCAGATTTTTCCTATTTACAATTAACCTAGTAAAAGCATTTTGCTCTGAAAGCTCCTTTGTGCTACACGGTACATCCAGTACTTAGGGGGTTAAAGCATGAAATGGATCACTGGGTTGAAAATAGAAATCACTGTTAAAAAAATGTGGTACCAGGAGAATTAGGCACAACATAATATTGTAACCACTGAGAATTCTCAACAGTAAAATAAAGCCTTATACTCCCAGCATTTTCATTAGTTTTCCAGTAGTGCTGGACGCAGTGTGAATTTCAATGAGCAAGAAAGCAGTGGTTGCTCTCTTTAAAGAACATGCACTGTATAGGGAGAAGTCATTTCTTCAGATCATACTGTGCTGGTTATTGGTTTGTATATGCTGGTATGCATTTTAGCACTTAGAAATTATATTTCTTTCCATTACTGGATTCTGCATATAGCCTGAAAAACAATACGTGTTTAGAAGCTCTCAAAATGAATCTCATTGTAAGGCAAATATTTGTTTAGAAGTATAAACAGTGATATAAATCTGAAGAAAGAGCATTCTGCACCAAATCTTTCACTGAGAGGATGTTTTTTAAGTCTGGACAGGATGTGCTGTGTTTTCATTAAAACAACTGCAGAAGTTAACAATAAGATGATTAAAAGCCAAAACTGGACAAAAATTGAGGTTGATATAAGCTGCTACTACAGAATGTTGTTTTGTTAGTAGCTAGCTATTCAACAGAAGAAAAAAGAAAGAAAGAAAGAAAGAAAGAAAGAAAGAAAGAAAGAAAGAAAGAAAGAAAGAAAGAAAGAAAAGGAAAAGGAAAAGGAAAAGGAAAAGGAAAAGGAAAAGGAAAAGGAAAAGGAAAAGGAAAAGGAAAAGGAAAAGGAAAAGGAAAAGGAAAAGGAAAAGGAAAAGGAAAAGGAAAAGGAAAAGGAAAAGGAAAAGGAAAAGGAAAAGGAAAAGGAAAAGGAAAAGGAAAAGGAAAAGGAAAAGGAAAAGGAAAAGGAAAAGGAAAAGGAAAAGGAAAAGGAAAAGGAAAAGGAAAAGGAAAAGGAAAAGGAAAAGGAAAAGGAAAAGGAAAAGGAAAAGGAAAAGGAAAAGGAAAAGGAAAAGGAAAAGGAAAAGGAAAAGGAAAAGGAAAAGGAAAAGGAAAAGGAAAAGGAAAAGGAAAAGGAAAAGGAAAAGGAAAAGGAAAAGGAAAAGGAAAAGGAAAAGGAAAAGGAAAAGGAAAAGGAAAAGGAAAAGGAAAAGGAAAAGGAAAAGGAAAAGGAAAAGGAAAAGGAAAAGGAAAAGGAAAAGGAAAAGGAAAAGGAAAAGGAAAAGGAAAAGGAAAAGGAAAAGGAAAAGGAAAAGGAAAAGGAAAAGGAAAAGGAAAAGGAAAAGGAAAAGGAAAAGGAAAAGGAAAAGGAAAAGGAAAAGGAAAAGGAAAAGGAAAAGGAAAAGGAAAAGGAAAAGGAAAAGGAAAAGGAAAAGGAAAAGGAAAAGGAAAAGGAAAAGGAAAAGGAAAAGGAAAAGGAAAAGGAAAAGGAAAAGGAAACAACAACAAAAAACAAAACAAAACAAAGAAACCTTAACCAACCAACCAAACAAAAACTAAAAAAGTCCCAGGAATAAACTCATTTGGGCAAATAGAGCATGTATGTGATTTAATCCTGGCCCAGTCCAAACTAGTACAGTATTAAAATACCACCAATTATCTTGGAAAAGAGGCAAACAAACTTACATGCACAGAACTACTTATTCCTCTGAAATTACTACTAATATAGCTCTTTAAGAATTAAGCATATGATCTGTATTTAAAGGAAGATTTGAGCTGATTCATGCCTTGGCTTGAACCTTCCAAATACTTATTTGGGGAATCTATAAGTATGGGTCAAAAAAGCCCCCAAAGATGTGCTCTCTGACCGTTTGCTGAGCATAGATTTCTGTTTTCAACTGCATGATATAATCTAGAAGACCAAGCTCAGATCAACCTGCACAACCACTGGAAAACCAGCACTTCTCATTCTTAAGAACCCAACCAGCCTAGACAAAATTGTACAGAGCCTGCAATACGCTCTATATCACAATATGCTCCTCCACTGGGAGGATTCTGGTATGAATTCAGTGACGTGCCACATGCAGAAGTTTGTAGCAAGTAACCTTTCTCAGAACCTAACTTCATTCAAGTCCCTGCATTGCAGAAAGCCTGAAAAAGTGCTGAAAACCAACTGCTTACCTCTTAAACAATTACCCACCCTACACGATATGGACATTTCACATCTTTTACACACAGTGAATTTCAGTGTAATTCACAAAAACATTGAAGACTGCTAGGAAGAGCCTCTGCCCCTACTCAGACAGAGTTGCCTACAGCAGGCTGCCCAGGACTATGTCCCATCAGGTTTGGAGTATCTCCATACATGGAGACTTTACAAAATCTTTTCCAGTATCTGATCACCCTAAGAGAGAAAAAGACTTTTCTTTTTTCCAGATGGAACTTCATGGGGTTTTTATTTCTGCCCGTTGCCTCTTGTACCATCAGTGGGCACTGCTCCACCATCCTCATTCTCTGTAATTAGGCATTTATACATCATGATAAAATTGCCCCTGAGCCACCCCATCTCCAGGCTCAACATCATCAGCTCAGTCAGCACAACATTTTTTGGACTGCTATTTTCAAATTTTAATATTATGTCCTACGTTGTCTCATTATCCATCTTCTTTTGATGTGACACTGCCTTGTCCTCAGGAAAAGTGAGGTGATTTTTTAAGGAATGGATTTAAAAAAATTGTATTTTTTTTCACTACTTAAATAGAAAGACTTGTCTTTAAACAATTATGCTAATAACAGAAGACTCTAAATCATGCAATTAACAAGTATTAAAGCTTTTTTTCCTTAACAAATAAACTGATATTGTTCTCTTGAGGATTCTTTTTTTATCCCCCAAACACAAACAGCAAGCTGTTTACAAATTCATTAAGATTAAATATTTACTGAAGAAAACTAAATAAATTTCAACAAGTAATAATCAGATTTGCTGCTATTTTCTGTTTTAGAGCACATATCTTTAGATACCAAAATTTTGTTGAACTTCAGTGGCAATGAAACGGCAATGAAAGGTTGAGAATGCAATGTAGAGCATTTGCTGTATTTTCAGAGGGATAACCAAAGTCATGCAGCCCCTTTGAACAAGGGACAAGCAAGGATGAGTGAGGCAGGGAAGGGACATCATATGATCTGATACAATTTACTCCCCTCATAGGATAGCAAAGGAGAAGACCACCAGTTAAATCAATGGTGGCTTCACATTATAACATAAAAATTATCACATCATCAATAAAGATTCATCACAGCATGAAATACAGAACTGATGCAGCTCAATCACTGGGTTTACTACAGCAGATCTTTATTTCATGAGGAACATTCATGTGAGTGAAGCAATTGCTCCTACGCAGATTGTCTGGGCTGAACAAGGAGGACATGACCCACCTGTGAGGTTTGTCACACCTGCCAGAGGCTGGAAAGCCCAAGGCACTCCCTGGCCAGCTGACACTACAAAGCCTGGCTTCTGGGGCCTTCGCTCACCTGGATTCACTGGCATCTCTGGTGCTAAAGGCAGTCCTCACCCCAGCCTTTTCCTGCGCTGGGCACTCCCCAGCCAGCCTAACGCTGCTGAGGAAGCTCATGCAAACAAGATTGAGGTGAGATGCAAATAAGGTGAGACCTTCATCTTCCTGCCAAAGCCAGTGATGGGTTTAAAACACTCCTGAATAAGGAGACAGCAACAGGGAGAGATTGAAAACATTTGTTTTCTTAACAGATCTGGATAAAATCAGCCAAACCCCAACAAAATAAGGACAGAGGAGGTAGCCACAGCTGATATGCTAATAAAAATTCTCTTTGAGAATACAGATATCCAGCAAACATAAGAAAGCAATCCTGAAGAACTAGCAATCCACTGTATTTTAACTTCAGTCGCTCTCCACACCTCAGAAAAACATTGTAAGACCTTACCCTAGAACTCTCTGCATGGAAGTAAGGCAGTGTCTTGGTACCACGAACTCCAGCAAACAGGCAAAGAAAGCATCACTTTTTCCTTGAAACACCTGAAGACTGCAGGGTAGAAACACAACAGTGCCACAACTGTCATGTTTCAAATGCATGTTTACAGGTTTTGCTATCTTGGAGCAAGGCATGTCGGAGGAGCAGAGCCACCCTGAATTTTTCAGGACAAGCATTCAAACATGCTGCATTCTCATAGAGAATCAAAGCAGGATTTTGTAGCTGTATTGGGTTTGTGTGGCCAGGACAAGGGCAGCTTCTGTGAGAAGCTGCCAGAAGCTTCCCCTGTGTAGAACACTGACAGTGCCAGATGGCTCCAAAACCAATCTGCCATTGGCCCAGGCTGATCCCATCAGCAATGGTGGTAGTGCCTCTGGGATAACAGATTTAAGAAGGGTAAAAAAAGCTGCACAATTGCAGCCAGGCAAAGGCATAGGAATGAGAGAAACAGCCTTGCAGACACTAAGGTCAGCGAAAGAAGAGGGGGCACTCCAGGCACTGGAGTAGAGATTCCCCTGCATCTCAGGGTGCAGACCATGGTGAGACTGGCTGTCTGCCTGCAGCCCATGGAGGCCTATGCTGGAGCACATATCCACCTACATCCCATAAAGGACCCCACGCCAGTAGGAGGCTGTGACCCCACAGTGGAGACCAACACTGGAGCACTTTTATGAAGAACTGCACCCCATGGGAAAGACTCATGTTGGAGAAGTTTGTGGAGGACTGTCTCCCATGGGAGGGACCCCATGCTGGAGCAGGGGAAGAGTGGAAGGACGAATGAGCAGCAAGAGATAACTTGTGATGAATTGATTGCAATCCTCCTCCTCTGTCCCCTGTGGTGCTGCAGGGCAGGGGGTAGGTACAGAACATTAGGAGTGAAGTTGAGCCAGGGAAGAAGGAAGGGGTGGGGGTAAGATGTTTTTAAGAATTGGGGTTTTTTTTTAATTACCCTTCTCTGATTTACTTGGTAATAAACTAACTTCCCCAAGAGGTGTCTCTTTTGCCAGTTACAGTAAGCAGTGAGTGATCTCTCCCTGCCCTTACCTCAACCCATCAGCCTTTTGTTACATTTTCTCTCCCCTGACGGCTGAGGAGGGAGTGACAGACCAACTTTGGTGGGCACCCACTGTCCAGCCAAGGCCAACATCACAGTAGCACAGGTACCAGGTGTGCCATATGTCCTCAACAGCAACACCTCCACTCACCAAGGCAGTCCACAACATTATTTGTGATCATTAACAATCAGGAGCCAGGATGTCTATCCTTGTCCCACCTGAAAGTCCAATCAATTCACTATTTGCAAATCAAACTCAAGCCCGCTCTTAAGTAGCAATAAATCTATGAATTGACTTTTTTTGTGCATTATTCTTGCCTATTACCAAAAAAAAAGTAATAAGCAATAGATAAATATATTGCATTTAGTGAACCACTCCAAAAGGTTGGTTCTGTCAATTAGAAAAGATTCAACATTCATTTACTGCATTTAACACAGAAAAAGTCTCATTTCTAATTAAAAACCACTGCCTAGGATTTCAGGAGTTTTTCAACAAATACTAGAAATAAAAAAAAGGTGCATATTAAGGTAATCTGTTAAGAGTACTTATATTTTTCCAGGTGTTTAGTGTGATTGGAGTACCACATATTTGCATAACTTTTGGATTTTCTAGACATTAAAAGAGAAGAAAACAGAAAGGGAAGCCTGTGATTTATCAAGTGGTTTTTCAAGAAGGAAGAGTAATTTTCCTTTACAAGCCATCTGTACAGTTCACCATGTAAATAATTCTCTGTTCAAGAAAACAAAATCATATTTTACTTGTGGGTTTAACATACACAGCACAGTCCCTCCTCTATTATGTTCCACCACCAGAGGACTCATTAAGAATTACCAATTAACACAACAGCTACACTAGCAGGCAGAATAATGAAAGGACCTTTACACCTTAAAAGTTTGTTTTCTTTCCTCTGACTTTCAGCCAGTTTCAGGGAGGAGTGGACAACATATTTGTATACAGTTTATGGATGTTTCTACCACAAGGTTTCTTGTAAAGACAAATTGTGATCACCTTCCAATGGCACCTCATGAAATCTCCCGAGTCTTTATTTATTTATATGGAATCCATCACTGTGAAGTCTAGGAGCACAAACAGATTAAATACACTCCCTGTGTGCACCAAGGCTGCTGTCATTGACATTGCCCAAGAAAGAAACCCTAGATTGTATTTTTTTTTTATCCCCTCAAACCTGAGCACAGCAGGGAAAGTGTGAACTGAGATTTCCTTCCTGAGACTAACCCATGCTATTTACTGAGCAATCATCACAGACCAACTGGTGGATGCTTAAGCTGTGGAGAACACAGCAAAGCTTCAAACCTTTAATTTTCTTAGCACCTTGATACGCAGTGCTGGAAAGACAGAAAACCCCCAAAAAGATGCTTGGAAAAGAAAATTTTAGCTAAAAACAATTTATTGTTTGTAAACTGCAAATATATAGCTGGGTTTTTTTCCCAAATATAAGAATCTGCTTTCTCCTGTAATTTCCTCCGCATGGGTGCCCTCTACCAAAGCGCTTGTAATTGATGCATTTCATTTTAATGGTCTGAGATTCAACAGTGCAGTTTCAATGCTGCCAACCCAGCACCACTGTGACACAAACAGAGCAGCCCAGGAGATCATGAATCCATGGAGAAAAAAGAAGAAAAGATGACTTTCCATGGAATTCTTCTGCATAGAGCATAAATTAGCATATTGATTAAGCAGTTGGGTCAGAGATTCCTCTCCATCATATTTTTCTGTTACAGGGAAATTCAAGGATATGTTGTTCCAGGTATGATAAATTGTCTTCTGTGGGCATTTAGTTTTCACAGATAAACACTAAAAAACTTATCCCTTCCAATAACCTGGCAAGAAATTGCCTAATAATTAGGTAGCACAATTTATGTTTAATAGCTTGTGGGATTTAGGGCTTCCACCTTCTCTAAAACTGTCACACCTGTGCCCTTTTAGCATTACACAGTAGCCTAGTGTTCTCATTAGAGTCTGGAGATTAATATTAATGAGACAGGTTCTCACTGGAGGCACACTAACTTACATGACTTTAATTTTTGAGTGCAACTTATAGTGAGAATTTACCTTTATTACTATTATTTTTTAAGAGCTTTCAGGTTCTTTCTCCTCTCAAATAATGTCAGAAATAATTCAACCTTGATTAAAGCCAGGAAAATAGTAATCAGAATATCAGAATTTATATTAAAAGGAGATTTCCAAGTCTGTAATCCTTTTCTCTTTGACAACAGATGAGTTGGTTTTGATTCAGGTAGACAAGCCTTGAGTAAGTAAATAATTTGTAAATACAGGGGTTGAGAAAGCATACTACTTAACGATTATCAGAATTCCTAATTCAGGCAGCCTTGTAAGAGGATTGCAATTACACAGTAAAAAATTTTTTTTCTGTTATCTATAGCAAGGAGATGGAATCCAGCTTTGCAGAATGGGTTTTCTGACTGTCTCATAAGGAAGGAATTACAATGTAATTCTTAAAATTTCAGTCACCTGTCAGGATTTCTCCAAGAACTCAATATAATACAGGAAAATTTGCTCTGCTGAGAAGAAGAATCCACTGTGGAATAGCAGTGTATTAATGATATATGTACAAAAATGCTTTGATTGCTGAATCCAAGCATGCAGCTCAAACACACAGGGACATTTGGACACTGCCTCTGTAGCAAAATTAAGGTGTTCTTTTTTGAGGGCTGGGATGAGTTTTTAGTCTCAGGATATGCAAAAGCAGGCTTGCACAACCCTATCAGATCATCTCCAAGTTACTCCCAAATTTTCTGGTCTATTTTAGTTTTATTTAACAACAGAACAGTGGTCTGGAAGACATCACATTTTAGCAAGTTACAGGAAAATTAGGGGCTGGGTAAAACAAGGGGAATATAAAAATTGTCCCTCTGAGGGAACATCAGCACACTGATCCAGTGCTCTGGCTGAACACAGGGCATGTTGCCTCTTAGATGGTCTGGAAGACATGCAGAATGCAATAAACAAAACAAAGAGCAGTTTGGGACCTAAACTTCAAAAAATAATTTTTTTTTTTAACTTTTAAGCTTCTTTTGCAGATGAAAGCTGAGCTTCTAGACAACATAGCAAAATTTATGGGACAGCTTAATTCTGTAGCTGTGCACTGACACTTCTGAAATACAGCAGCTCACTGTCCTACTGAAAGTTGTTGGAAACATTATTCTCAAAGCCAATACATCACAGGGTGATGCCAGCCTAAACTAGCTGGCATTTCCCAGATCCTTCATGTGCTCTAACATTTTGGGGGAAAAAAAGAGAAAAAATACCAAAAAAACAACCAACCAACCAACAAAAAAAGCCCCTCAGAAAATTGCCTAAGCAGGTTCTGAGAATGCTTCTTTTTCTATCTAAATAGAAAGTTCACCAAATTAGCTCCCTCACATAAGTAAGGCCCTTAGATTTGGGGGTGACCTCAGCTAAATATAATTTGCATTTTTTATTTATTCTTTAATAATGACCCAAACTCAATTTTGTCCTGCTGCATAGGTTTCTATGCTTTGAAAAAAGTAGAATATGTCAAATATATTTAAAAGCCTACAGCAATTTTGCAAAGAGCTTCATTATTGGCCAAAGGTGACAGGCTACAGCAGCCCTGCTCTGAATGCAGGTTATTGCATTACCAGTGTAGCTACACTGGATTGTTTTGCATTATGC
This sequence comes from Aleadryas rufinucha, assembly GCA_013397815.1. Classification (NCBI taxonomy): domain Eukaryota; kingdom Metazoa; phylum Chordata; class Aves; order Passeriformes; genus Aleadryas; species Aleadryas rufinucha. The sequence continues at coordinate 226,945 of VZTH01009132.1, read as the reverse complement.
CCCACTGGAAACACAATGAAAAATTAGCTGTTCCACATTACAAATTATCTTGTTTTCAGCTACAGCAGGTAATGGCATTTCAAGGTGCACTTACAGCATACGAGAGGAGGGAGGAAAAAAAATTCGGCGCTTAGCCTGTATGCCTCACAATCTCATTCTTTCTCTGGATTCCATCATAGCATTTGTAAGTAATTCAGATTTTCTCTCTTACTTTGCAAAATAATAAAAGTACTTAAGATCTCAGAAGCAATTTAACTTTAAAATGTTGTTTACGACATATTTTATGGCATGCACCAGAGAGGCTCACAGGCAGAAGAGCAGCTAGGGCAGGCTTCCCTTGGGGATGCATGGAAGTGCCCGAGGACAGCAGAGCACACTGACCATGAGCTTCCTGCAGCAAGGGGATTTGAAGGAGAGCCTTCCAAAGAGCTACCCCACAGCTGCATGAGAATCTGTGCCTTCCTGGGACACATCCCAGCCCAAGGGTGAAAGCACCACGCTCCCTCTGCAGTCTGCCTCTATCCCACGGACAGCAACCTGTAGCTGTCAACAGGCTAAATAAACTTAATCTCTTTAAGCTTCTTCCCTTGTAAACAACTATTATTTGTTGTAAATCACTTTTATTATGACTGCTATTAATAGAATTTTCTGTCTGCTTTGCTTCAGACCATTTGAGTTTGAAATCCTCTTCCAGGGAAGAGACCAAAGAGGGAGGAACAAATCCCAATGCATCCCTTTCTATGCACACATCACACTCCTTGGTCTTGCAAGGTAAATCAAGGCAAAATCTTCCCAACACTGGTGTGCTTTTATCCCATATTCATTGTGCTGAACATTCATATTCCAGCCATAATCCTTCATTACCTGCAACCCTTTATTACAAGTGTATGCATAAATCCTATCTAAGAATATTTATCTTCATAAATATTCTTAGATAGGATTTATGCATACACTCATAAGTACTTACTCCTGCTTCCACAAAAAAGTGCAAAATTAACTATAATCCTCATAGCATCATTGGTACTTTTGTTTATAGATATGACTTCTGGCAGTTTGACATTCAGTCTTCACTTATCTGAGAATATACAGCAACCAAGAAGCATTTTGTGTCTGAGACCCTATAAAAGACACTGTAGAAGAGATTTGCAAAGTTTTTCTCCACTGGAAAAAAAACTATAAATTGTTCCTAGACATTTCTATTTTAGGATGGGCAGAGAATGGACTAAGAACACCCCTGAGGAAAAAGACTTGGGAACACCAGTTGAGAAGAAGCTCAACATGGCAATGTACACTTGCAGCCCAGAAAGCAAGTGCATGGCCAACAGGGCAAGGGAGGAGATTCTGCCCCTCTGCTCTGGTGAGACCCCACCTGGAGTGCTACATCCAGCTCTGGGGTCCCCAGCACAAGAAGGACATGGACCTGTTGGGGCAAGTCCAGAGGAGGACCACCAAGATGTCAGAGGGCTGGAGCACCTCTCCTGTGAAGACAGGCTGAGTTGGGGTTTTTCAGCCTGGAGAAGAGAAGACTCCAGGGAGCCCTTGCGGCACCTTCCAGTACCTAAAGGGGGCCTATAGAAAGCTGGAGAGGGACTTCTTGCATGGGCAGGCAGTGACAGAAAAAGGCATAATGGCTTTACACAGAAAGAGGGTCGGTTTAGATTAGCTATTAGCAAGAAATTCTTCACTATGAGAGATGTGAGACAGTGGAACAGGCTTCCCAGAGAAGTTGTGGATGCCCCATCCGGTGAAGTGTTCAAGGCCAGGTTGGATGGGACTTTGAGCAACCAGATCCAGTTGTCCCTGACCATAGCAGGGGGGTTGGAACTAGATGATCTTTAAGGACCCCTTCCACTCTCATTTAAAATTATTGTCATGCCTCTGAAACTTGAGGGATAAAAAACCAGAGCTGGTATTCAAGCATTAATGAAGGGTTTACACCTTCATTAACACGTAGCAAGCATTTGCATAATCAGGGAGATTAATCCTAAATTCACATTCTTATTTTGTCTAACCAACTCCCAGCTATAGTTCTTCAAACAAAACAAAAACCAAACATACACATGCAAACAAAAAGCCCCACAGAAAACCACAAAAAAAAAAACCCACAAAAACAACAACAACAACAACAACAACAACAACAACAAGCAATATGGTTTTGGTACTCCAGTAAGTAAACTATAAAGTGAATCCTCCAATCAGGTTTGTTACACTCAAGTTCCTGCACCATCCTCTCTTTAAAGATAAGGGGCAGATGACTATCCTTTTCTCTTGCCCACGTGTCACATACCATGACTAAATGCTAGATTTGTCCAACATCACTAGACCCAGGCACTGCTGAAGGCTTTTCTCTCTCTACCCCCACACCCAGAAGGCACAACCACAAGGGCTAAAGGAGCACAGCACCAACACAGCTCAGCTCACATAGGAGTGGCACATCAGACACAGCTAGAAAAGCAGGGTGCAGTTGTGTAGGATGGGATAACAAGGATAACAACGACAGCCAGCATTATGGGATGAGATTTGACAGGACATAAATGACAGAAAATATGAGAAAAACAGAACTGTACAAGCATAAAAAAATTATTAAAATCCCAAAGACAGAATTAGAGGAATGAAAAATTATCAGAAGCCTAGAAAAACAGAATGAGAAGGGAAAGAACTCATAACCTTCAATATTTTAATGTTGCATTTGCATGTGAAAAGGGAAATGGGAGAGCACAAAATATAAGACATGAAGATGCGGAGCAAAAGAACAATGCAGCAGAGGAAAAAAACCACAGCAGCAGTGAGAAAAAACCAAAAGCAACAGATTATAATGGTCACAGGTAGCAAGGCTTAGAAATTCCCGCCTTTAAAGAAAATACTGAGGCACCAAAACCTCTTTGCTTTGCATGCTGAAAGCAGTTTGGCAGCAACATGGTTTAAAACTACCAGTTCATAAAAATATGTTACAGTATCACACAAGAACCTTTCTGAACCTGAGTTTGATTCTTAAAGACGCATATGTGTTAATAGAAGTAGGCTTGGATAAGTCTCACAAATGTTTGTGGCATGCCTGGTAGCATTAAAAATGAGAGGCAGATTCAGCAGTTTCCTTATGGAAGCTGGAGAATAAAGACCTTTTTGTCCCAGATTTCTAAAGCCCTGTAGCAGCTCCCTGGTCCTGCAGAACTCCAACTGGCACCCGGAAGCCAGGAAGTACAAGTTTCTGTAAGCATGGACCTAGCACCCCCACAAACAACAAGTCAATTAGAAAAGCTAAAGCAACCACCCAGGAGCTGGCTTCTGCAAGCAGAGGAACTGGCAGGGATGGCAGCGTGGCAAACACTCTGTGGCACCAGCAAGCAGCAGCAGCTGATGTTTGTGCTCCAACACCTTGGACACTACACTTCTGATTAGCAGAAAAATGTCACTATTAAAACCAAAACACATGTATTTCATCCTAAAACCTTGATACTGGGTATATTCATGTTCAGAGTTGTAGAAAAGTAGTTCTCTGTAACTACCTTAGAATAAATCTCTTTTACCTTTTTCTTTTTCAATTTTCCTTTCCTCCACTGCTTTTTCTCATGGAAAAAAGTGTTTGCTTAATACAGAAAATGTAAATCAATCTTTTCATTCCAAGATTCTGGCAGTTGGGTAGGAATGAAGGCACCCAATGTCTGAAACGGGAAAATAATCTGAAGGACTGGCCAGCTATGAATCAGTTAAGGGGAAGCCAGGGTGGGCTGCAATTTTGCTCTGGCATTTCACACTTAGCAGACAGCACGTTTATGTGCAGAGAATGAACTTCCTTAATGTGGCTGGGCTGATCCATCCTACTTCTGGCTCTGCTGTGCATGGTGCCAGGGCTTAATACTGCACTAGGACAGTGCAGCATTAAGCATGATTTCTGCCACACTGAGACAAATACTTTTAGAATACCTTCTAGTCATTAAACAGACCATAAAGCAGCATGCTTTACAGTTTCTGGCTTAGGGTTACTGTGTACATTTCAATAAGAAATTATGCTACATGTGAAAGCCAAACTTATAAATCAAATCTTAGCATTGTTAAATAATATAAGACATTATAACTATTAAAAGCTCAGGGAATTGCAACTGCTGGAAAATCAGACTTATGGTTACAATTATTATTTTTAAACATATAGATATGGTATTTAAGAACCACAGACTGACTGGAAGTGAGGCTATAAGGAGACAAACAGAATAAAAAAATATTTATAACATTGTTTAAAAAGTCATTGTAATCTAACCTACATTCAACAAAAACTTTCTTTCTCACAGTAATTTTTTTATTGCATAACATCCATTGGAAGTTAAATTGAAGATATTCAGATGCTTTATATTTTCCTAGTTTTTCTAATTTAATGTTTTCTGCAACTGACTCCAAAATTCCTCATTTCCTAATTCCCAGTTATAATTCTCACAGAGCAACTGCACTAGCACCATTTTTTGTTCTTGGTATTTACCCTTCAGTTCAATGACATTCTAAAGTGAATTTTTTTTCTAGGAGACTTTAAAGATTTTTTTTTTCTTTAAATAAACAACCCACATAAATAAAGCGTCTTCTCTTAAATTTAAAATTTAAATAAAACTAGGAGCTTTTAACAGGCAGGGAGGTACTCAGGTTCCTTTTTTTGACTCATCCATATCTGTAAGATTAAATCATATTAAACATTAAACATAGCTATATTATTTAGCACTGATGTTTGTCTGAAACCATCAATTAACATTAATCTTGTTCAGCTGCTCTACAGTGGATCAATCCTTCATTTCAATTTAACTTAGTAAAGGAGTTGAGTTCAAGCTTGCAGTAGAATCACACAAGATAGTATCTCTTTGCCATAAATACAGTAATGGCTAGAAACACAACCCACAATGGCTGATGAATGTCTCTTGATGTTAAGCTTTCTTCACTTCTGACTTGTATTGCCCAGCCATAAGTAAGGATGATGTTAATAGAGCTGTATTAAAACATACAGGAAGTCACAAATGCACAGCAACTGTTGCAGCATAACAGCATAATGCTATCTGAATGGAAACAGCAGTCCTGTAATAAAAGAGTAAATTAAAGAGTTGCTGAAACATTTGCAATGGCAGCCTCACTCAGGATTACAGATTACAGCTCAGGCTGCTCAGCAGGACTGCACAGTCTCACCATTCTGAGAGGGCCTAGGCTGCCTGGTGTGACCTTAGAGCAGACCCAGCTTTCGGCACTGTGGTGAGCACAAGTTATCCTGTGATGCTGTTTTATCTTTTCTAATTTATCTAGGATGATGGTATGACATTTGTTGTTAATGAATAAATGAGATTTTCTATTATACAAGCAGAATATTTCTTTAAGCCAATTATTCAACTACAAAACCAAAAGGTTTCTACATAAAGACTTGTATTTGTTTATGAACAACTGCCCCTGAATTTTTACAGCAGTCCAGAAGGAAAAAACCTGTCCTAAAACAAATAACTAGAAGTGAATAACAAAATCATCTACATAGAATGATTGGAATATACTGGTATGGTTACATTTTCTTTTTCAAGCAAAGAGGGTCCTCGCCAATCAATTCAAGATGATACTCCTCTATCATGGTGCTCATGTCCATGTCACTACACTTTCATTACATAAAGGACAAAGCTTTTCAGATCATAGAATCATGGAACAGTTAAGAGTTAGAAGGGACCTCTGGAGATCATCCAGCCCAGCCCCCCTGCCAAGGCAGGGCTACCTAGAGCAGGTTACACATGTCCAGGTGAGTTTTGAATGACTCCAGACAGGGAGATTCCACAACATCCCTGGGCAGCCTGTTCCAGTGCTCTGCCATCCTCACTGTGAAGTTATTCCCCATGTTGAGGTGAAACTTCTTGTGTTCTACTTTATGGCCATTGCTCCTTGTCCTCTCATGGAGCACCACCAACAAGAGATGCTATAAAATACTGCACTCAGACCTTGCCAATTTTAGTAAGATCCATAGCATACTGCAGTAGCAATTAAATCTCAGTGCTGTCACGTAGATGACTAAAATTTCAAATGTCAATCTTACACATTAGCAATGCTACCTTGTCAACAGCCTAGAACAAATAACCAGGGACAGAGATCTTGTTACAACACAGCAAAGAATAAACACGACTCTAACAGCATACCATTACAAGGTATTAGTGAATATACTCTACCATAAAACATGAAATGTCTCATTTTGATTCTCTCTCATGCTTTTGTGTTTACCCAAAAGAAACCAGGCGTCTCATAAGAATTGCTCACCTCCTCTAAACCCTATAGCCTAACCCCAAATTTCCTGGTGTGGGATACAAGAACTGAACACAGTGATACAAGTGCATGAAAAGTTGGACATTGAATGGAAAGAAGAAAATTAAATACTGTTTCTCTTAAGTAACTGCTTGTATTTCATGCAGAGACACAACATCATTGACCAGGTGATCAATGGATTTTTGCTGCTGTTGCAGAGTGACAGAGAACCCCACTGAGCTGCAGTGCTGGGAGTCTCTGCTTCTCAAGAAAATTATCTTTCCAGATGTAAGGCTAGTCTCCTTAGCACCTTCTGAAGCTAAATGCGATCCCCATGTCTCTTCCAGCTATGTTCTATTCTGAACATGCATCTAAAAGCAGAGAAATTACCATGCACCACAGCTCCTGAATGAACTGAGCATGGCAAGTCATAAGTCAGCGCCCCACAAGAACAAGAAGAAGAAGGAGAAGAAGGATCTGCTTTCAAAAGTTGGATGGAGCCTTTACTTCTCTAAATCAGTCCTTCCCAGCTCCTGTCTCCTGAGAGCAGGTGCAATTTCCCATCTCCAAGGTGGCTGTGAGCCCCCAGCCACAGCCCTTCAGGCCAGCCAGCCCCATGGTGCTCCTAAAGCCATTCTAAGGGGACCTCTTTCCCAAATGAGCCACATCATACAGTCACATTAATAATAAATAAATAAATAAATAAATAAATAAATAAATAAATAAATAAATAAAAGAGGGTGATGCAACACATTATACATCTAATCCAAGTGTTTCTTTCATATCTGAAAGCAAATCCTTCCCTTCATTTCAAAGCCAAACTGTAATCCAACCAGAAGCTAAACCCCAAACCCATGTTTCTTCACCTTGTTTCCTACTCTGAATAAGTAGCAGCAGCCAGAAAGAGTACCACACACAAGAATACACACATGGAGTTGAAAACCCAACATACACTTAGAAACTGATTTAAGGAGATTTATTAAGAACTACTACAACCACTGCGGATGTACCAAAGCAAAGTTGGCCTCTGCAGGCAGAGCAGACCACATGCTTTTGGAAGTGTGCTGCTCAACAGCAAACCTGCAGACTTTTTAGTCAGCTGATGTGGTTTCTAGGAACAGCTATTCTCTTAAGTCTAATCAAATACCACCATAGAGGGAGTTGATATATTTGGGGAGTGTTTACCTTCCAGCTGCCAATCACACCCGTCAACTCTCCTGGAAACTGCTCTGCGTTTTACAGTGGGCTGCGTGTTGTGTGTGTGGCTGGTATGCAGCCTGAACCTCAGGCCCTGTCCAGAGCAATAACAACTGGCTTTAGAGCATCTAGCTTTGCACAAATGCCACACTGTAGCTATGGGAAATCTATCACCACCCAGGGAATATGAAAGTAAGCAACATCGATCCTTAGTCAACTTAGTGCTCAACTCTTGAATGAGCAACATCCATCAGGAAGCTCTTATTGACAACCAAGCAGACAGTCACCATGCCCAAAAACCACCTTAGAATTTGACCTAGAGATCTTACAGCAACATGATTTTCTGGGGTTTGTCAGATACTAGAGCTCAGCAGAGTATTTTATGGCATTCTGAGACACTAATTTTTGATAATCCTGGTACTGCATATTCAGGCTATTGCTACAGCAAAACATACAACAAATTATAACATGTCTAATTTATTGGTAACTATCATTTATTAGTCACTGTGGCTTTTATTAGTGTATTTCAGTTAGGCATAAAAACACTGTTTATCACTATGCTCTATCTATCATAAACTAACTCCTTTTCCAACAAAACACAGGTATGGGCAGAAGAAAAAAGCAGCAGAAAGCTTTGTGTTGGCAAAACCATTGTGTCATAGCTACAATCAGCACAGCATCCTGGAATAAGAGTGATCTGTGGCATCAAATGCAAATGTCTCAAATGCATCAAAGCACCAAGCCCATTTTTAACATCGGCAAACTGAAAAATTCAATTAATGGTGAAAAATATGAAACCATTTTTTCAAACCATTTTCAGAGGGCACCTATGAAACTAAAACCTCCAGTTACTACTTCCACACTATGCAAAATGGTAGAAATAAGAAAAAAAGAAAAAATAGAACAGAATTTATATAGACAGAGATTAATATAATAAGTCTATACAGTTTTCTTAGAAGAAATGACACCTCACAAATCTACCAGACTTCTTCAAAGATATCATTTAACCTATGGACTGGATGACTATAATTTAGCTTTCAGCCTACCTGAATTTCCAAGAAAGGTTTTTACAAAACTTTTCACCAAAATCTCTCCCTTCAAGAACCTGAGACTTCATCAAGTAAGAGGAAAAACCCTGTTTCAAATCATTAAGTAGTTAAAAGATACAAAATTACTGTAAAAAAATGGTTGCATTTCATAATGGGGAAAGGTCCTGTGGCATCTCACATGCATCTGTGCTTAAGACTACACTGTGCAAATGGAGGTGAGCTCACTAAGTCTAATGATAATATAAAATTAGTCAGAGTAATTAAGTCCTACACTGACCACTAAGACCTGTGAAAGTTCTGTAATGAGCAACTGAAAAATAAACTAGCAGATGACATTCAACTTCAATAAACACAGAACAACACATTTATAAAAAATAACCTCAACAACACAAACACCATACAGTGCTTTAGAGTCCAAATCCTGACACTATTCAGAACAGAGATTTTTGTGTCTCTATTTAAAGTTCTCTGAAAATATCATCAGTTGAAAGCCAAGCAGCAGTGAAAATGGCAAATTAAATGGTAGGTGCTATTAGAAACAGAACAGAGAAAACCAGAAAAATGTCAATGTGGCAAGTAACTTCATAGAGCATCCAGTTCTCTAGCACAGCATGCAGCTGTGGTCACCCGATTTCAAAGGGAATGTAACAGAACTGGAAACATTACAGGGAAGAGCAATGCCATGAATGGAAGTTATGCAGCTATGTCCATATCGAGAGAAGCTCAACAGACTCACATTGGAAAAGCCAACTTAGGTACAAGAAAAATTATACATGGAATGGAGATCATGAACACTCATAAACACAATTTTCTCACATATGAGAAATATGAAGCAGAAGAGAAATAAGTCTGTCAGTCTCACTTCAGTGCCCAGCAAAATCATGAAAAATATTATTCTGAGAGGTATTGAAAAACACCTAGAGGACAATGCAGTCATCGGTCACAGCCAGCATGGCTTCATGAGAGGAAAGTTCCTGATTTCCCTCTACAACAGGGCAACCCACCCAGCTGATCAAGGAAAGCCAGTAGATGTAATCTTTTTGGACTTCAGCAAAACTTTGGACATTGTCTCTCACAAGATCCTTCTGGACAAAATATCCAGCCCACAGCTGGATAAACACATCATGCAGTGGGTGAGGAACTGGCTCATGGGTCAGGTGCAAAGATTTACAGGGAATGGGGTGGCATCAGACTGGAGACCTGACACTAGTGGGGTTCCACAGGGCTCCAACCTTGGCCCTGTGCTCTTCAACATCTTCATTAACAATTTGGGTGCAGGACTTAAAGGATACTAAGTAAGTTTAATGACGATACTAAATTGGGAGGAGCTGTCAACTTCCTCAAGAGCAAAGAGGTCCTGCAGAGAGACCTTGACAAATTGGAGAGATGGGCAATCACAAACCATATGAAGTTTAACAGGGGCAAATTCTGGATTCTGTACCTGGGATGGGGCAACCCTGGTTGTGTATAAAGATAGACTAAGGAACGAGAGGCTGGAGAGCAGCACTTGGGAAAGGGGCCTGGGGTCCTGGCTGATGGCAAGTTAACTATGAGACAGTGTGCCCTGGCATTTCTGTCCTGGGACGCATCAGGCACAGCATCACCAGCTGGGCGAGAGAGGGAATTGTTCCGCTCTGCTCTGCACTGGGGCAGCCTCATCTAGAGTCCTGGGGGCAGTTTTGGGTGCCACAATATAAGACATGAGGCAATTAGAAAACATCCAAAGCAGGGCAACAGAGATGGTGAAGGGCCTGGAGGGGAAGCTGTATGAGGAGCGGGTGTTGGTCTGTTCAGCCTGGAGAAGAGGAGGCTGAGGGAAGACCTCATTGCAGTTGACAACTTTCTTGTGAGGGGAAGTAGAGGTGCAGGCACAGATCTCTTCATTCCTGTGATCAGTGACAGGTCTCAAGGAAACAGCATGAAGCTGAGTTAGGAGAGGTTCTGATGGAGTATCAGGAAAAGGTTTTTCTCCCACAGGGTGGTTGGGCACTGGAACAGGCTCCCCAGGGAAGTGGTCACAGCACAAAGCCCAACAAGAAGCATTTGGACAATGCTCTTTGATCTTTGGGATGTCCTGTGCAGGGCCAGGAGTTGAACTCAATGGTCCTTGTGGGTCCTGTCCAACTCAGCATGTTCGATCTACTCTGTACTTGACAACAGAATTTTGACAATAAATTAAACTCCAGATAAAGTATAACCACATTACAGACTGTATTTCTGTAGGATGCTGTAGAAAACAAAAATGGAAACAAATTTTAAGTGGAAAAAAGTAAATTTGGGCCTCAAGCAAATCCAGATTCAACTCTGCTTGGAAAGACTTAAACTACAGCATACTGCATCTTAAAAAGCTACCTTAGAAGGAAGACCATTTTCTATTTGTACCTAAATATTTATTTCTGGTCACTATCAGACAAATGAGTGGGCTAGGTGGATTTTGGCTTGACCTAGTACAGCTGATGTTTTGTTCTGATTGCCCTATCCTTGTCGCAGCGAATCCCACCCTGCTGACATCCTACTTCAGGGCAGAGAAAAAGAGAGCTTATCAGCTTTCTTGTCTTGACCTCTGCTCTTTTATCTCACCAGTGGTTTCCAAAAGGGCACAGGAAAATCCCTGTGTAAATCACAGAGATGAACCCTAAGGAAGAAGAATAAATCCCCACACTATCCTCTGACCTGTTTCATGTATCTCTAAGCTGCTGCTCTCAGTTTATTTTATAACACAACTGCCATCACTACTGGCATTAACTACCACCTTTGCTGACACTTGCAGACAGAACCCACAACTCATGGTCACAAATGGCAGTCTCCATGAACTAGTTCAGAAAATTGTGCTCATCTCTCTCCAAACATCAAGAGCTCAGAGACACAAGTATGCTGGCCACTTAGGATGTTGAAGGATTGATTCTCCCAATGAAAGCAGCCCCTCTCTCATCTCATTTTTATGTCTCAGTGTGGTTTAAAAATTTTCAAACAGTCTAATTGTTGGATACCAACTCCTCTTTGAAAAAGGTAAAGCAGCTGTAAAATGACAGGACACTTGAAAATTATTCCAGTCCCACCATTATCAATAGCAGCTATAGATAGCATTCCCATTGCAGAGCTGGCACACAGAGACAAAGTAAAATATGTAAAAGAAAGGCTACAAAATACAAACAAGAAGAAACTCCACTCATATTTGCCTGCATTTTCTATAATTTGTTATGTGTGAGGAAAGTGGGTACTTCACAATACCATCTACTGAAGTACAAGCAAGGGGCAAAGTGACAGAAGCAGATGTGAGAGCGGAAAAGCTCTTTTTGATATCTTATGGCTCTGTCTATCTCTGTCTATCATGCATGCCCAAGCTCTTTGCCTCTTGTTTCTAACCAAGTTTACCTCAGTGCCACTCTGGACAATGCTATCATTCTCCTGATTACACAAATGCATACCCACCTTTCAAGGTATCCTTCAGATTACATATGCAAATTACCACTTATACTGACACAACTTTTAAAAAGCTTTAGTCCCACATAAAGAACAGAAACCAAATTTTTTAAAAGTAATTTTATAGTTTTATAGTACCCATGTAAGATTTATGTAATAACTTAAAAAACTCTACAGGGCATGGTGGTATCAAGGGAAGCCATGTATTTGTATCACCCTCTAGTGATAGCGGCTCCCTTTCCATATCACAGCATGATTCACTGTAGTCAGTGGGATGGCAAAGAAAAAACAGGAGCGTAACAAGGGCAGCAGGGAAAGCAGCAGGACTAACAAAAGGCTTAGGATAAAGTTCCCTTAACATTATCAGTAAAAATTTCAGTAGAACTACATCATTGATTATAACTGAGGTTGGAGAACAGCTATACTTGACGATCTTTAGAAAAAGGGTCTGAAGTGATGGACCAATGTAGTTTCAATCAGTCATGCGAAAAAGCAATTATTTGATAACTACACTGAAATAGCTAACACACAGTCAACAATATAATATTAAAAATTAGCAAAATTCATGACAATATAATTTAAAAATACTAAATCAATTTAACAGTTAAATCAATTATTTTTTTAACATTGAAAATCATTGCACTCTTTGGAGCAAATGGATAATATTTTCATCTTCTGTGTATCTTAGCATCAATGTCCTAATTTATAACTGATTCTAAAATGCATGGACTAAAGCAGTATCTGAAATATAATAAATGTTTTAAAACACATTCTGTTAGCAATCCATCATTTCATCTTGATATAGCAAATAAATCTGCTTACAGAAAGAGTTCTATTTTCTCCCATCAAAGCTATATAATCTTCAAAGAAAGATGTTCACTAAATTGAGGAAGGTCATCAATCTGCATTTTAATAAATGTTATCAAGCTAAGAAGCTATGAAAATTACAAAAAAAAAAAAAACAGGGAAACTTCATAATACTGGGGAAAAACAGTAGTAAAAAATGAGTTAGTAACATGTGAGTTGACCTTTGGAAATATAAGTAAGTGACCTCTTTTCCTCTTCACAGGTTATATACCAGTTTTCTTCTCTGGAAACTGCAGCAGAGATTAAATCTATAAAAGAACCTAATTAATGACACAAACAGCAGCAATATTTTTTGCAGCTGTCACTTAAAAGGAAACTTACTGGATGTAGATACATGCCTCCAATCTAAAATGTTGATGGGGCACTGCACATTTATAGCATTGAGTTGTGCTTTGAATCACTGCAAATATAGCTGTGCATTTGTGCTTATCTGCTTTTTCCTTGGAAGTAAACTGATCTATGATTTGCAAACAATTTTTTCTGGGCTCACTAAATAGAAAAAGGATGGGAAATGTGCAAATGAAACTATAATATGGCTACTAATGCCACTCAGAAAATTCAGAAAAACATTCTACTTTCAGACAGTTGTGCTAGGAGATCCTTTTCTTATTCTTTCTTCAACTACCAGAAATGTCAACAACAAAGCAGAATCTTCTGCTTTTTCACAGCTCTTCTGTCCCTGCAGCTTATTCTTCATCTAAATTCACAACTCTAGACTGGGGTATCACTGTTAATTGCTTCAGAGACCATGAAATGTCAAAAAGTAGGTGGTTTTGAATTGATGCAGCAAATTAAGCATGGGGAACAGCAATTCTTCAAGTCCAAATTCATTAACTGACATTGTTTAAAGCAATTCTCTCGCTCCTGTTTTCTAAGTTTTAAAAATTATTATGCAATACAGTAATTATATGTGGGGAATTATTATCTTTAGGCTAAAATTTTCCATTTTATTTACCTTATTCAATCTTTGGAAGTGAGAAGGAGAAAGGTGACAGCTTTATTCTCTTTCATATTTTTTAGCCCTCCCACACCTTTCACCACTGAAACTAGCCAACAGATTTGGTGCACAGTGAATTCTGTTGGTTTTTCAATTTTGATTTGATTGGCTGTAGAAAGAGGAACAGCAGTACCTTTTCAGCTCACACAATACATGCTTTATATTTCCTTCTATCAGCAACCTAAAACAGGGGGGAAAAGTGGAAATTGATAAAATAAAAATGGCAGTGATACCTGAAGATAAAAGTTATTAGAGTGTGCAGGACCAGAGACTACAATAAGGCACTTCAGAGCACAGTAAATGAAATACTAAAGCAAAAGCAAAATATACTCCATGTTGATGAATGCAAAATAAGTGAGAAAAATGACCATCCAAATTATCAACTCAAGAAAGTTAGCAACACAGAGAGTAATGGTAGATAAAAAAAATCAGCTCATCAGCAGTTGTATGATGAATACACAGATGATGAACAAAGACGAATAAGGAATAGTATGGCAAAGCATGTGGATTAAACTATGAAGGAGATTACTGAATTATTGGATTAAAGAGGAGAGTGAAGAAAATCATATTAAATCATATGTATGAAAAATCATGACTCTAACCTTTGGAAAGAAAACAAGACATTGTGAATAGTCTAGAAACCAGTCATGAACTGCTCACAATATAAGAATTAAGAAATTGAAGAGAATGCTCAAAAGACAGTAAATTCAAAATGGATAAATCAAATACTCTTCCCAAGTTATGTGTTTAAAACTCACTTCCACCAAAAAGTAAGTGAAAAAATTTTAACATATTTCAAGGTAGGAATGGATACTCTGGCATTTGTCAGTAATATCCTTATAATTTCATATTAATTTATAAGAGACATGTTCATCTTCCTCAAATCAACTGCTTGTGAAAATAAGTCCAAATATCTGCCTATTAAACCCTTATCTATTCTTCCAACAATGTGGCTAGAGTTGATTACCTTTGAAATTTGGTGACTGCTGTAGATGGTTGCCATATCTAAATTAATTGGCTCTTGCTAGGATTCAGACACCGGTTTCCATGCTCCCTGCAGGACCTCCAACAGTCTAGAGGTAGCAAAGGAAGAGATGCCAAAAAATCCAATTTCCTACCTTTAGCAGAAGTAACAGTTTCTTCAAAATGCCTTCATAAATTCCAGAACAGCTAGATATTTTATCTGATTCATTCTATCAAAGCACAAACACTTTTTAAAATGTTTATTAGAGATGGCATTACAAAGCTAAGTGATCAGAGATGAAGTTGAAAGGGCATCAGTTCATTCTGGAAAAAAAAGTCTGCACACCCTCCCTACTATACAATTTAGGCATAGGAGCTCATTAACAGTGCTTTACCTTGGAGTGCTGGAGTATGTTTATGGACAGCTACTGCAGAGCAGTTAACAACACCTACTTTGTTCACGTGTCTAAATCCTTACACTCTCACAGCTTGAAACAACTCAGTGAGGTTTGACGTTCGTTGTTGGTTGAGTTTTTTTCTTTTCCTTCCTTTTTAAGATGAAACTCAATTTGATATTTCAGCTTCAAAAACACAATGAGAAAATGAAGATAGTTTCATTACTTGACATACCTCTCTAGTGAATTAAACTTCAATAGAAAAGTTGAATCCAGGCTACTGTACATCATCAGCATCCAAATATACCAGTTTGAAATTGACATTAAAATTATTTTTTAAGCTGAAGGAAAAATAACTTGATCTGAATAAAAGCAGCACAATGTATTTCACACTGATTTAGCTCATGTCAAACTTAAACAAGTCCAGATGTGTTCAAGTAAGATTTTTCACTAGTTTTCCTAAAATAATTTTTAGCTAAATTGAACAAATTCTGTGCTTTTTCTTTATTTAATAAAATGATGAGAGAAGGAAAGGCTGGCACCTTCAGATTTTTCAGAAGGACAGTGATGATCTTAATGTAATAGTTCTGAAAGAATTCAAAAGGAAAATAAATTCAATATTCTCTAGTGCTTATACCTGGAAAACCTATGAACAGGCATAGAGCAGAGAGAGATAAGAATGAACTAAAAAGCCTTCAGTTTACTGGATCAATAATGCTTTAGTCTGTTTTCTTATTAACCAGCATACAGGTCATTCTTTCTAGCAATCCCTTTGATCTGTCTCTGGTCTGCAAATGCTGCTGCATAGAGTATAATAGATATTATTATTATTATTATTATTATTATTATTAATTATATATGTTATATTTATATTCATTTTTATGAGCTTGTATCTCTTCTGTCCTCACATATTCATATAGCTGGGTAAAGAACAGAACAATCCAGTCGATTTCTCCTATTAATTTAATCTATTACTAGAAATAACAAATTTATATAATCAGCGTAGTGAACAAATTTATATAATCAGTGTAGTGACACTGGCCTAAGACGGATTTGACTTTCCTTTGTTTATCTTTGTAGAAAATATGGGCAAATGCTGAAAAACATAAGGTCATCCAAATTATTTCCAGCAAGAAAACAGTGTCCTATTGATTTTCTTCTGAAGACCTTCTCTAATGCAATTTAGAATATTCCTCCAGCACAAAGAAATGTCATCCTTTCCCATAGTGTCTATACTTTTTCACCCTTGCATGCTTTACATACACAAAGAAAAACTGAGAACACTTTGTTCTTGCCTTAGAAATAAAACTACTATAAAACTAATTGTTTAACTACATTAAGGGCAAAATGAGAAACTAAAGCCAAGAAGAACACATCACATGTACAGCTTCATATTAATGAAGTCTTTCTTCTTACCAGCTTAGCAGGGAGGGAAATAAATATACTCCTCAGAGGGCAAAAAGCTACTTAAAGCACAGATTTCTATAAAGGCTTTTTCTTCCAATAAGGACTTTACCCCAAAGGTTGTATAGTGTGTCAGCATCTCTTTTGTCGCTGCTGCCCAAAATAGTTTGCTGCACAAGATACTATCACTTCTGTCTCACTTCAAACTACAGCTCTGAATGATATGGGCTGGCATGCAGAATACTCAGATAGTAAATTTTATTTCATTTTAAAAAGGCCAAATTTAAATCACTAATTTAGACATCATCTTAAACTGGAGAGGAAAGCCAAGTCTAATCATTTGACTTCTACATATTTTACTAAGGTTGCTTAAGGAGCATCAGAAGTCATAATAAAAGATTGTACTATAGACTATACAGATAGATAGATATGGTTCTGCGGAGCAAGGGAGAAAATACAGCTCCTTAAACCATTAGGTCCAAAAATATTCTAAATATAATGTCGAAAATGCATGCTGAATGTCTTCAGCCATTAAACAAACTTCCTGAGAACCTATTTTTGCCCACCTTTGGCTTGACCTTAGTGAAAATATGAGCTTCTCTGACTCACAGAATCACAGAATAAGCTGAGTTGGAAGGGACCCACAAAGGTCATTGAGTCCAACTCCTGGCCCTGCACAGGACGTCCCCAAGAGTCACCCTGTGCCCGAGAGCATTGTCCAAACGCATCTTGAACTCTGTCAGGCTGGTGCTGTGACCACTTCTCTGGGGAGCCTGTTCCAGTGCCCAAACACCCTCCGCGTGAAGAACCTTTTCCTGATATCCAACCTAAGCCTCTCCTGATGCAACTTCAGGCCATTCCCTTGGGTCCTGTCACTGGTCATGACAGAGAAGAAATCAGTGTCTGTCCCCCCTCTTTCTTGACTCAAATCACAGCTGAAAACCTCAGGACCACACTGAACTCCTGGCTCCTCTTGAGACCACACCTGCTCTGAAATGAAGAATGAACTGCTCTCTGGAAGTTACTTCAGTAGAGTTAATCAAAATTACTTCTGAATGATGAGGGTTGCTTTGTCTCAGAGAAGATGAATTCAAAAGTCAGGATGCTTTTTTAACAAAACCTGCCAATCACAGAGCAGAACAACTGCTGAAAATCCTATCTGAAACCTGCTGTTTCCAAGCATCCATCTGCATTGTTTCTAGATGCTCTCCTACCCAGTGTGTCTTCTAATCTTTCTGTTGTCCTCCCCTTGAGCAGGGATTGCTGAAGTTTATTTCCTGGGAGAGGCTATGGAAATAACTGAATGTCAATATTCAACACCATTGCTCTGCCCACACGTAGGGGGTCATTTTGCACATATTTTGGCCTGTTCTTGTATGAAGGACTGTTCTGACAATATTGAGCAATGAGATGGAAAATACCATCATCATTCTGGCTTACTAGTTTTCCTTTAGTCCATTTCATTCAATGTTTTCATCAGCATATAGCTTCCTTGCACTTTTGAGGGAAGCTCATGCTGCATAATTCCAACAAGACAAACATTCTCTGTGTACTAAGAATCTTACCCACAATAGATCATTGCTTTCTCGGCTCCATATTAAGATGAATTCCCTGGCTTCTGGCCAAAATATAACTGGTGAAGAGTGAGAAATGAAGCTTTAATAGCCACAAAATGCACACATTGTTACTGCTGCCTTGTAGGTCCTCTGATTTACATAAGCACAGACCAGCTTTTGCCTCAGTCATCAGAAGATACTGAAATCACTCACCTGAAATAAGCCATCTTTCAGTTGCAAAGGTGTCAGGGTGTGTAATGGTTGTTGGGGACATGGGGCTTTTGTGGTTTTAATATTGCATAATAGCGTATTCTGTTTTCTTGTGCAACACTTCTTTTACCCATCAGTATAAATTTGGGGACACTATCACTATCCTAGGTACCTTCACATAGAAATGTTCCCTTGTCAAGGTTTGTACTGAAACACCAAACTCCAGAGAACCCTCTGACCATCAGAGTCCTTTGCAGGTGTCTGGTTTCTCAGACCACCAATTAGAGCTGATTTCAAAACAAACAGGAGAAATTCCCACATACCACCTCTCATCCTGTGGGGCATTTATGCACTGGGGGCTTATATACATTTTAAAGCAACATTTCCACTTACAGACGTAGTAGTTTCCTGGTTTTTGTTCCTATATTTCATTAGCCTCAAAGTATGCAATTATCAAGTAATTGGATCTGAAAACCTGATGATTATAGCAAATTACTTCCATATCATGGAGAGTTTTGCCAATATTATCCTTGTGAGCCATTTTCCACATCTTGCAGGCACCACACTACAAGCCTGATACACGTTCTGCAAAGATAAAAGCTCTGCAATAGAGTACTGATTGGGGCATCTTAGCTTTTGTACTAATTGACAAGACATTGAAGGTAATAGCAGGGTTTGGAGCAGGAACTGAAGAATCTTCACAGTTTTGGTGCTCCTTCCCACTTCTTCTCTGCAGAAAACACAGCAGTCCTCCTCTAACACCTTAGCACACAATACTGGGAGACCCAGGACCATTTTGGGTCCATGAATAGAAGTACAAGAGACATTTCTCCAGAAATCTTCTTGCTGGAACCTTTTAAATCAAAGACATACCAGTTCAAAACTCTTACAATGTTCTCTAAGTAAAGAGAATCTAAACAGTCTTCATGGGAAGAAACACTTACTTATTCAAAGGAAGACTAGCAGTCAAGAAAGAAAGGCTTTGTCCTTTGTGGAGGATGAAATGGAGAGCCACAAGAAGTTCTGAGCAAGCAATCCTGTTTCTAAGAGTTAAGCAAAGATGAGGACACACTATGTGAGGACAGACCTTGAAAGACTGGTGCCCAGTATATTTAAGGAAGTGCGAGAACATAAGTGGAGAAGGAAGTGATAAAATACTATGGAAGAGGAAAAGTCAGCTCAATTTTTTGTGTTCAAGGGTACAACTGACTAGAAAGAATAATGACTTATAATCTGTGTCCAAGACTCATAGATCCATCTCAGGGGAACTAGATTGGTAAGAAAAGTATTCTTTTGTTGTCTGTCCGGGGAGAAAAAAAACAGAGGTGGCAACGCAGACAGGTAAATACATGGAATCACATAAAAGAGGCACAGTTTGAATTGTGGCATCTCAAAAGGGACAACTGAGAAAGACAGCTCCCAGCTGCTTTTTGAACTAAGATTTATCACCACACCTACTCTCTAATTGAGGAAGGAAAATGGGACTCAACATTTGTAACATTCTGCAAGCCTTAGCAATCTTGCAACCAGCAATTTTTCACCAATTGGCCAAAGCTAACTTTGTAACAGAAAGTCAGCCAACAGGTGCATAATTGACAGCGTAGGTTTTAAAAAGCAATACAATTTGTCCCCAAATGTTCACAATTAATTTTATTCCTTGCTGTATCAAACGTCACACCAGATCATTTAAAAGAATATTATATTCTAATGGGAAAATGTTTCCCTTTTAAGTATTTAAAAGCACAGTGAATAAAACTGTGTTCTAACTCACGACCTCTCTCCAGAGAAAACATGGCCAAGTCACTAAGACCTTTGAGAAAGGTAAGCATGGACAGAAGTATCTAATGTTTGTATCTGAAGTACCAAAATTTTGGGGATCTTGAACCAGCTTTAGATACCAAAGTCAAAATCATCACAGAAAATCTCTGAGAAATTATGACAAATAGAAACAGAAAATAGGTCCTTGCCCTGAATTTCCATGTAATCTAATTAGATATATTTTAGTAATCCATAAAGTCATACCCACTTCAGTTACCTAATATGCAGAATGTGGTAGAGTGGAATTGAAAGAACAAGAAAAAAGCAGGAGGAGGATACAGTTTTCAAAGAAAAGGAGATTAAAAATAAATCAAGACAAATTAAAAACTGTTATATTTGCTGCTGCTGCTACAAACAGTCATAAAATTTTCCAGTAATATGATGTTATTCCAGTCTTTCAAACTTGAAATATGTTATTTCAGTCTTGACTGGGCAACAAGTTTGAATAAAAAACCCAATTTTTGAATATTCTCAGTGTTATGTTTCCTCTTACAGTTTATATTTATACTTCACTTAAAAAACAGCTCCTTGTAACCCTAGCATCACGTACCTCCTTACATTGCATCAATTATATCATTAAAAGTAGTATTTGAACTCTACTTGTGAGTGATCAAATGCAAACTAAGAATTTCTACAGGTGTCACTACTGAACTAACAAGAAAGTTAAACCTTTCTGAAAGATATATGTTGTCATTTACTTTTTCCTGGAATGCAAGAATCTAAACCTGGATGTACCTAGGCAGTTCTTCTACAAATGCAACACACATCAAAGTGGCAATACGGAAAACAGAAGACAAAGCCAGATACCTGCAGAAAAAAAGCAACTGCACAAAAAATATAAAGCTCACAGTAACTCTCTATATCAGAGACTTTTTTATTGTTTTCCCTATTTTATCCTCCTCCTGCTTTCTATTTTGTATGTTAGGCATGTTTACCTTAATGAATAACTATGGCCATACATGATCTCAGGCAAACACTAGCAATTCAAAAGCTCACCAGTGGTTCTAAAGAAGTCAAGGAAGGTTTCTTTATGGGAGGAAGGAAGGTGGGAGGGATGTGAAGGTTCAGGTGGTGGGTAAGCTCTACACATATACCAGTACTCCTGCCTTTGAAGAACTTGACCTGAAGATTTTCATGGACCTACCTAAGGTTCAAGTTTTCCAGTTTAAATGTGAGACATCACAGAAATCAGTCCTTTTTTTCATATCCTGTTGTGTCTATGCTTTTTTTTATTTGTAATGAAGATTCACTATTTTTGCAAAATGTCAAATACACCATTCACATACTCTTAAAGGACAAAATACTGAAAATATTGTGGGAAATCAGCAAAACTCCAGAAAAGGTTATTCATTCATTGACTTTTAAAAAAGGACTCAAATCCAAATCCAGTAGGAATAGCAAAAATTGTTTTAGTCACTCTCTACCAAGTTATATTCACAGTTTATTTGTAGTCTGATTATTATACAAGCTTCACATACGTTCTAGCTCCTCAAGTGTACAGTACTGCCATTTCAATTTCCATTGGTACTAAACTGACCCCTGCTGGCAGGATTTGTAGTTGTTGAAAACACCTGGATATTTAAAAAGATTTCTAAAGACAGAAGCAGTTTTTTAATGGTACCCAAAAGTGTGCTAATACATTTTCTTGTACAAATGCTTGTAACACAAGGAACTCAAAAAATTAGTTTCTTAAATGATCCAGAAAGAAGCAATGAGAGTATGGGGAGGAAAAATGAAAGCAGACATACTAGATTATGTGGCCATTCAGCAAGTCTGTGCATGAAATAACATTTTCTCCCCCACCTTAAAACCATAAAAACTCTTCCTAACAAAATTACGCCACAAAAAAAATACTTTAAAATATTAATACAGTCACACATTTTTGAAGTTGCATTAATTGAGGGTTGATACTTGACTTTTTTGGGGGTTAGTATAATGTTAACAGCAAGTGTTGAAACTGATGGTTTTTCTTGGAGATTTTTTTCTCTATATAAGGTTATTTTTTCCCAGAGAATGAAAATATGAGGATGCTTTGGAGTAATAAAATCCCGCCCACATGGGTCCCATGACTGAATTTTCTCAGAAATATAAATTTGAAGGGAAAGTTGATTTTCTGGGCATGGCCCAAGCTTCAGCATCCCATGAAAATAAAACTATTCATCAGGAGAAAGGTCATGCAAAAGTTGAAAAAGCACTATCATATTTTCCTACAGGTCTTGAAAGTGCTTCTGCTATATTATCTGATCACACTTCTCCCCCGTTTCTAATTCTGCCAAATTTCCCTTATTGCTATTCTCTGTCTGCTGAATAACAGCCTCTGGGATGGACAGAAAAGGGAGTCCCAGCTAATACAAGGTCTCTTCTCACATGCACACGTATGTGTATATGGGTTGGTCCTTTTTTAAAGTAAATGAAAATAAATGGCATCTAATTCATTCTATATGATCATAATTAACATCGTCACCATGATGAAACAAACATGACAATGTGTATGTGCTGTGTTTTGGCACTGAAAATTCTTCACACAAACTGAATCCACAAACAGCAGAACTCACAAAGCCGGGTCTCCTTGGCTTTTGTTCACATCTCTCTCTGCTTCAATTATCTTGTGTCCATTACTATATTGTGGTGGCCATCTCCTTAGTGGAGACACTAAGCGGTCTCTTTCCTTCTTGCCTAAATATCATTTGCCCTGAGGAAACCAAGCCAAAATCAAATGTGACTTGACAATAAAGATCACAAAGAAAGAAAAAGGAAGTAAGTTACAGAAGAGAAGAGCTGGAAAGTAATGTGTTTTATTTTGGGCTTTTTTTTTAGGACAAAATAACTAGAGAGTGGCCTGACAGCAAAAAGAAACTGAAAACATTGAATTAACTGCATTGGGAAAAGAGGGTCAAACTCCACTCTATTTTTTAAAGTACTTGGTTTTTCTTGATCCTTTGAAACAAAACTCAATAATTTACCTCATACAATAGTTCAGTTCTTTCAAACAATTGCAGTTGGAACATGCAAAGCTATATATGCTTGGAAAGAAAATACTGAAAACAGCAAGATGGAGGATGAAGTTTAATTTAATAGACAATACAAACTAAAATTCTCCAAAGACAGTTTTGGGAAAACTAGAAACAGGAGAAGTTTTTTCCCACCAGGCTCAGAGTACATTAGTCTAGACACATGTTCATACATCTCCCCAGTAACGATAAACAAACTGTTCTTCACATGTTTGAGTGTCACATGCACATGTGTAGAAAATATAATTATAAAAAACTTCAAGAATATATCTGAAACATCTGGAGAGCTGGGATTGATGAAGTGTCATTTGTGAATATGCACATATTTTAGGTAAAGCAAGATCAGCAGTCCTGATAAGCAACAATTGCCCAGGCATTTATAACACTCCCAGACAAAGACTATAAAGTATGATCACGACACTGTAAATTAGTTTTTAAAAAACTCTTCGTACTTTTGTTGTTATCTTTAGGTAATTATGTGGGTTTGGACATTCTGAAATATTACCTGCTTTTATTTAGCATTTAAAAATATTAAGATTAACAACAGTGAATTAATACACCTTCATATAAGGAAATTATATGATGTAATTATTAGGATGATCTAAAAATCTTACCGTAAATGAGGATTTTTTAAATTATTTTTATTTTTTATTTTTAAGATGGATACAAATGCTATCAAGGCTATGTATTAGTCTACACCCAGGAAAAAAAAAAATCTATGTTTTTTAGTCAGAAGAGA
The DNA here is from genome assembly GCA_013397815.1 of Aleadryas rufinucha. Classification (NCBI taxonomy): domain Eukaryota; kingdom Metazoa; phylum Chordata; class Aves; order Passeriformes; genus Aleadryas; species Aleadryas rufinucha. The sequence goes on along the minus strand of VZTH01009132.1, from coordinate 203,073 downwards.
AACATCCTAAAAGGTGACAAAAATATTACTTCAGGTATGGTACTGAGGTGCTCCCTATGTCCACGGGGCATATGTACACCCATAGCTGGCAATGATTATGTACGTCTATTCCCTCCATTCCTACTGAACTGAAATCAAAACAAAACTTCAAATACAACTATTTAAAGAAAAGGAAAAAAAAAAACCCTAATAATTTTTTCTGGCTAAACATCTATTCCCAACCTCCACTTTGCAAATTGCTCCAGACAAAATGTGTCATTTGTTTGCAAAGTGTGCAGAAATACTGAGAACATCAAAGAGGTTCAGATTTACATCCGTTTTGATGAAGGGACGTGACCCAAGAACTGCCCCTTGACTGGACTAGGCTGTCTAAAAAAATTCTTCTAGGAATTATACAAAGAAGCACATGCCTTTCATGCATATGCCAGGGTTTTGGGGTTTTTTACAATATCATAATCCAAACTAATGGAGATAAGTGACAAAACCTATGACCTTTTTAAATTGTATAACACAAACTTGCTGCTGTCACTTACCAGCTGTAAATTCCTTCCAGCCACGTGTCAACCTCATTTCAACAAGGCAAATACATTTCTAAGCATTCAAGTGGAACTGCATGTAGTATGCTACAAGAAAATGAGTCAAGAACACTCTAAAGTAAAATACTGCAGCTGAAGAAAAAAAAAAAACAAAAGCAGAAGGAATGCATAATGCAAAATACACTGTTAAAAAAAACCTCCCACACCAAAACTCAATTCCAGGTTAAAATCTTGAACAAGCAAAATATTAAAGACAGAGTAACCCAACAAGCAAGAGACGAGTCAGCAAGAATTCTAGCATGTATTATTGATTTTTCAATATACTCAGCAAATAAATTTCTGCCTCTGTTTTTTCATCTCAGCAATATATGCAAAATACTGAAGTTAACAATAATAACAGATTAAACAGGAACATTTTAAAGACACAAAAAAATCTAAATTTAACAGTAAAAATAATGTAATATATTTAGTCACTGCTTTGTCATCTTGCATCTTCTATTAATCACTCACAAATTTAAAAAAATTTGAAGACTTAATACATACATAAGAACATATGCCCGTATAAAAGGGCACTGCACTGAATTAATAAGCACAGTAATTCTGCTTATGACAAGGAAATGCTATTTCAGCTGGTTAGCTGAGAAGGCAAGTCCTCTTGCCTATTCACTCAGTTGCATCTGAGCATCAGCACCTTGCTGGAAGAGATCAGCCTTATTCCCCAAAAGGATAAACTGTTTTGAAAGCAAACACAAGCTTAGGTTGCCCATATTCTGACTGAGGAGCCAGGGCTGCCTTGGCACTGAGGAGTCCCAGCTAACCAACCCCACCCAGGGAATAGCTCTGGTTTACTTCCACACTAACAGTGCTGGTCTCAGAGCCTCCCATGTGGCTCCTGACAGCTCTACAGGAGTACATTCAAAGCTGCCTGCAAAACACTGTACCAAAATGCTTGGTCATCCCTTCAGAAAGGGTAACTTTGCTTAGGGTATCAAGGAAACTTAAGTCAAATAAGGTTATTTTAAACAAAGACAAAGCAAGAAGACGAGCACTCTTCACTATACATTTAGAAGAGCACTACTTGCAAACTGTGTATCTTAAACACAGTTTCTTAATAAACTATGCCTCTGTCTCTACTTCTGAATACATATCAAATACAGCGATCATACAGAATTGGTAACTGAAATCCAATGTTTTGTTCTGTAAATGGTATTTACATGTTCACAGCAGAGGTGAAAGCCTAATGTGTGACTCGCTTTTAGCCAGAAGTACTAGACCACATGTTTGGAGACCATTAGGAGTGTAGGAGGCCCACGGCATCTGGTTCTCTTTGTGATCTGGGTCCTGCTTATTTATATGTGGACTTCAGCTCAGCTTCAGATAAGGTAATTTCCTAAATTAAGATGAATAAATAATGATTCTTCAAAAACTGCAGCAGTCTTCTTTAGAGAAGATAAGAAAGGTAGATGAATGCTGAGAAACTTGGAATACTACCACATTAAAAATATGTAACCGTTTTGCTGACAGAGTTGGTAAGAGTTGTTAAAACAGCTTAGTCGACACAAATGTCCATATGCCTGGACCACTGAGTACAACCACAATTCGCACATACAGCATGCGCAATCTATCTTACTGCAAACTGANTTTACTTCCACACTAACAGTGCTGGTCTCAGAGCCTCCCATGTGGCTCCTGACAGCTCTACAGGAGTACATTCAAAGCTGCCTGCAAAACACTGTACCAAAATGCTTGGTCATCCCTTCAGAAAGGGTAACTTTGCTTAGGGTATCAAGGAAACTTAAGTCAAATAAGGTTATTTTAAACAAAGACAAAGCAAGAAGACGAGCACTCTTCACTATACATTTAGAAGAGCACTACTTGCAAACTGTGTATCTTAAACACAGTTTCTTAATAAACTATGCCTCTGTCTCTACTTCTGAATACATATCAAATACAGCGATCATACAGAATTGGTAACTGAAATCCAATGTTTTGTTCTGTAAATGGTATTTACATGTTCACAGCAGAGGTGAAAGCCTAATGTGTGACTCGCTTTTAGCCAGAAGTACTAGACCACATGTTTGGAGACCATTAGGAGTGTAGGAGGCCCACGGCATCTGGTTCTCTTTGTGATCTGGGTCCTGCTTATTTATATGTGGACTTCAGCTCAGCTTCAGATAAGGTAATTTCCTAAATTAAGATGAATAAATAATGATTCTTCAAAAACTGCAGCAGTCTTCTTTAGAGAAGATAAGAAAGGTAGATGAATGCTGAGAAACTTGGAATACTACCACATTAAAAATATGTAACCGTTTTGCTGACAGAGTTGGTAAGAGTTGTTAAAACAGCTTAGTCGACACAAATGTCCATATGCCTGGACCACTGAGTACAACCACAATTCGCACATACAGCATGCGCAATCTATCTTACTGCAAACTGAGCAGACAAAACCATTTTTGACTAGAAACAATACGCCACACTCTTTAAAAAAGTCAACACACCTACTCAACTGAACAAGGTATCTGGATTTGGGGGTTTTATGGATGCTGACAGATTCTGGTCCAAAGAGTCTTTTTCACCTTTCTCAGAATTACAGTTTCCAGTGTTCATCTGGCATGATGTCTGCCACATGTCCTTTCAATACCAAAGATTAAGTCTTTAACAGACCAAATCTAATAAGAGAATCAGGTTTTGGGTGGAGTTTCTCTTGGTTTTTTTCTAATGGAAAAGGCTGGTCTGTGAATTCATAATTTCTGCCTGTGGAAGTTTGTTTAGCTTTCACAAGTACATCAGTTTGTTAGTGACAGGACTATTAGCAGAAAGAATGCAAATTTGAGGGCAGCCTTTCAAAATACTCAATCAACTGGCACATATAAATCGCTAAAACAGATTTTTAAACTGAATGTAATGGATAAATAAGTGCTTTCTTGCAGTTCAAACAAGCATATCAACAAGATGACTAAATTTTAAGAAATCTGTAGGTTTTCTTTCGCTTAATAGAAAAAGAAGAGTTTGGTAATGGATAAAGGAAAAAGTTCTCAGCAACTATAGATCTGAGGCCCTTGAAGTTATGAGCTGTTCTCAGAGGCTCATTATTCTTCCATATCAGTCATCTGTTTTAGCTAACATTTTCAAAGCAGATTGTCAGATTTAGGCTTTTTTTTTTTTTTTTTTTAAAGAATCGGGAGATTGGAAGGGGGAAGAAGTGAAATATTTAGGCAAGAATACCTCAAAAATTTTGGGGCTGACAGAAATATTTTCTTTTGCCCATAAGGGAAAAGAAATCTTGTAATTATTTTGTTGGGTTACTGTAACACTTATACACTTTACAGCAATAATAAAATGTTCAATGTGTCTAAAAATGATTCACCAGAAACCAAATTTATAAGACTTGGAAGAAATATCAGAATAAAAGATTTCAGTACCATTTTGTTAGAGCTGAACTATCTTCTACTTTTGTTCCAAATACACATTAGCCTCTCAACTCCTATGTACAACTGGAATTGTATTTGTCACTTTTGGAGTGACTGACTTTTCATGTCACCTTCCTTAGTTTACTTACCTTGTAGTTTTTGAAAGCATAGAAATACGTTTACATATTTGTGCTACTGCACAAAGAACAAAGCTACTGCAATTGTTCCAGTGAACCCATACTGATCAGGACTATCATTAAGATCGAAGCCACACTGAAAACACACAAGAGATCCCATGTTTCAGTTTATATTCCTACTACACCTCATTGCTGAAAGACAGGCAGATCCAATCGGAAAGTCTAAGTACTCTATACCAGCAAAAAATGGACTAAAGGAAACTCAGTCTCTTGTTAAAAATCCCAAACCCTATAGATGCAAAATGTAATTCAAATTCTTCCCTATTGCAATGGCTTTTCCAAGAATGGAAATATATGAAAGACATCCTTAGCGTAACTCTTGATTAAAGATATGATGCAGAAACTGTAGTAAGGCAAACTTATCTCTATTACGTTGCCAAAACTGTTTTTACCTTCTGTAAGTATACTCCTCAATTTAATTGTAATAAGAATGTTGTTAAGCCTCTTTTTTTATCTGAGAGTTTTTACTGCCACAGGCTTTTAGTGTTAACAAGAAAATACCTATATGCTTGCCAAGAGAAATTAGACAAAATGTCACCAAAGAGCCCAATAAAGCAGCTGACATACATAAACCTCAGACACTGTCATTCTGAGAACACTGACAGCAGCAGACCCTGGGGTCACAATACTCACTCTACCTGTAAAATTAAAAGATTTTGACCTTGACACCAAGGCAGGATAAAGCCACGAGCCCAGACGGTTGGATTCCCTGGGCAGCAAAGATAAATTGTGAAACAATCAAGAGGCATGCCAAACAGGGGAAGGAGGAAAGGACACGAGGGATCTGAATTCATAAAGGCAGAACAAAGATGAAGCTCAAAGAAAGCACAGAGATTTAAAAAATGGCTCTCCTAACGTACTTTACAGGCAAAGTTCACTTTTGCACTCAAATATGTGCTTTTTAACTTTAAGCTTTTCTCAGCTTACAAACAGATTTTTTAAAGATTTGAAATGGCATTTTTAAATGCATCAAATGGCATTTCTAAATGCATCATGGCGTTGAGTTTTTATAACTCAAACCATGCTGACTGAACACACACTACAAAGGAAGTAAATTGAGTAAGTGTTTTGGAGAAGGATGGCCTAACAGAAATCTACTAAGCAATCCTACCACTTCCATGTGAAACCAACAAGGAACATCTCTCCTATATTTACTACCTCTCTTGTTGGAGCTACATCATATATCACCTCAGCTCTTGCCACCTTCCCAGTTTTGTCACTTCATCCAGTATCTTATTTCCTGTCTTTTATTTTCTAACACCTTCAATCATAACATGGGTAGCTCCCCTTAATATTCATTTTTTGAACTCTATGCTCTGCTTTTTATTTGCTCGCCTTGGCCCACTTGCTAGTTTGTGTTTCCCCTACAACAGTCACCTACATTTTAAATGGTGTCCTTTCTACCTGGGAAGCAACCTTTTCAAATACTTACCCAAATCCTTCTCTCTTTGTCTAGCTCTCTGTTACTGATCCTCACTTCAGTGTGCTCTCCTCCTGCTTTGCTGCCTGACCTCAAAAAAAATAATTCTTGCAGCAAAACACTAAATGTATTAAAATACTGTAGCTCATACGGTCTGTTCAAAGACCAGTCAGGGCTGCAGCACCTCAGTAAATGCGACACCTGCAAATCTTCCTTTGTACTGAAATTGCTTTGCTCTGCAAAATTCCCAGATCCATTTTATAACACAACATAGTCATTCCTTATTTTCTTTCAAACTCTTCCCTGACATAGAAATGCGCATACCAGCTTTGTGGCACGTTGAATACACAGACTTATTTTCAATTCCCAAGATATGAGGTGGGAATGAAGAAGGCCAGCTAAAGTCCACTATAGGCAGATTCAAAAAAAAATATCAGAAGAGCAAAAGGCAAGTTAAAAAATAAAACTATTTATTTTCGCACTTCTTTCACAAGTTGTAATTAGCTCACTTCTAAGCCTATACCATAATACTTTGTACTTGGGTTTGGCAAGCATCTAGTTCTGTGCCACTGTGGACTCCATTCAGTGAAAAGAAATTACAGTTATGTTAGTGTAACTGATCCACATTTCTTCTGTGTGAAAATAGTTGTGAAATCAACAGCTACCAGAAAAGGCCACGCTCCTACCCCTCTTAAAAGCAAAGCACAGCACAGCTCCTGACTGCTTTCTCTTTCCTACACCTGAGGGAGTTGCTCCTCTTCCTGCTTAATTATTGAAGAAAGGAGTGATTAAGTGGAATATAACCAGTAGGCATGCAGGAGCAAACGTCAACTGAACCTACAGAGACAGGGGAAAGAAGCATTGGCATCATCAAGCAGCCCTTCTTTAGCTACACATTTCTTGGTACTTGGAAGGAAATCATTATGCTTCTTGTTCTGCTGTGTTCTGTCCATCTTTCTCTTTATGACATGTTTTATACACAGGATTATGCAAGTGTACATGTCAATTTTTATAAATCCAATGGTCTGCTTTAGCTATCCAGGCTTTGCAACCCCTTACATACACTTTTAACATTTATTGTTGAAATAATATTACAAATATTTCAATATTTTCAACACCCAAAATAGAAGAACGATGAACTGACTTAACTACGCTATAGCTTCATTTCTTGTAAATTGTTACATGGTATAAATAGCAATTGAGGAGTCTGCAATAGCTCTGGTTACCGTAATCCATGGAGAGTGTCCATCATTTTCAATACCAGATTATACTTGGACATAGAATAAAAGTTTTAAATGCAAAAACTCAGAACAACAGGTCAGGAAATCCTGAAAAGGTGTGATGCAAAAGAGAAACACATGTTTATGTTGACCTAAGAACCTTAGAATAATTTCTTTGAGTTAGAAAAGCACATGACACAATGTGAGGGAAGAGGCCATCCAGTTCTATCAGTTCAGGACCCAAGAGGAACTTTTCCCTTCCTATTAGTACATTCACCCCATACCAGGAAATCAGGCTTAACATTCATGACTTGCCAGAAGGCTAATGTTACTGTGGAGTCACACTAAGAAGTTAAAAATGCTGTCCTAGAAAGACTCAGGAATCCAGCCTTTCTTATAGTCCTGGTAAATTACTCTGAACAGTCTCGATAACTCTCAATTGCCACTGCTAGCTGCAAGAAAATTGATGATTTTCCGAGGAATCAGAGTACAGTGCTAGAATTTGCAAAAGCAACCTTATACCATTCATTATAGCAAAGTAAAGTATGTAGATGCCATCTATAAAAAGTTACAGACTACAAAACATGTGCACCATCCCCATTTTGCTAATAATTATTTCAGTATTCCTGAATCTGAAAAATTCAGGAAGTAAAATGCATTACATCTCAGGATGACTATATATTGAAACAAGCCATCAGTGTCTCAGACTGCTGGTCCAGTAACCTTATGATAGATAGATAAATTGATGTCATTCTAGCAAGGCAGAGGTGATGAACAGCAGCTTCATAATGGATGACCCTTTGCTATGAGACCATTTACAAGAAATGCTGAACCAGTAGGACAACAGGAGCTAAGGTGTTCCAGCCATGTGAAACAACAAATCCCTCCCCTCTTCTCCACTGGAGAAGTGCAGCCGAGGCTCATTAGTTGCTGACAAAATGAAGAGTCAACAAGCAAAAGAAATCTCACTTCATGATAGGCAACTGTTTCTGTTAAAATGGAGTTAAATGTGTTACATTGTTCAGCTGGTTCTCAGAAAATGGAAGGCAGTATCATAATGCAAGCATTATTTTGCTAAATTCTTAATATATCGTTTTGTTTTCAAATGCATGCTTAATGCCTTAGCTTTTCTGGCCACTGAACAGCACCATGTGCAAATACAATGGCATGTAAGAGTCCACTACAAAAAATCCTAGAGACAGAACTTATCAGAACAAGTCCGTGTGGAAAAAAAATGGTTTTATCATTATCTTTTCTGTAAGAGGCAAAGGTTTGCATTCCCTATTTTATTTTTGCCAGCAAATTGACATTTAATATTTTGCTAATTCTTTCTCCATCAGATAAGTTTCTTGGCAAAAAAAAAAAAAAGTGATACTTTCTCATCTTTAAATGTCAAAAATACATTTACTTTTTGGCTTGCAAACACTGCAGACACATAAAATCCAACCATAGAGGGTTACACAATCTCTCTAGGATTAATTATGCTTTTAATTAAATTAAAAGATTCCTTCTTACGTGACCTCCATATCAGTCCCATATGCACGTTATCTCTTCTCAGGCTTGTCTCAGAGGGCAACAGACTCCCCATTACAGAGCTAGATCATTTTGCCTTTTGTTGCATTTGCCAAGAGACTCTTTGGAATTTATTTCTTGTCCTTATTTATGAATTATAACTTCACGAACAGTTGTTTGTGTGACAAACATTCTTTGAATTTGAATTTTTACTTCAACAGTTATTATAGAAGAAAAGAAATCCGTTAGATTTTTGTCTTGTACCCTATTTTTGAAGACAAGTACAATCTGCCTTATAATTAAATTTCATATGCCCAAAACAAACTATTGTATCTGAATACTAAATACTCTAGGCATCTAAGTCAAAACATACACGAACATCTGCATATATATTTTATGCACAAACTTTTTGAGAGGCTAAATATTCCTGGGAGGTATCAGCAAGACAAGCAGGTTTATAGTAGGGGGAAAATAAAACCAAAATTTAAAAAAAATAAAAAGCAGGCATCCAGTGGATACAAAAGAAGAGACAAACTGCAGTGGCATGCAGCACTGCATACACAGCAGGTTAAAAGAAAAAAAATATTGTTCATTAATCATCTTCTGCAGTAGAGGCTGAATAAAATAAACAAACCCCCAAAACTGAATTAGGTATGGTCTGATTAAAAAAGCAAAGCTCACAGTGGAATATAAAAGCTGTAAGCAATGGAATGGGATCCTTACATGAAAGCAGGTTTGTAATACAATTCTAGATAACATCCCTTTCCCTTTTTCTTTCCGAGCAGTCGCAGCAGCAGCATCAGTTTCTTACAAGCCTGTCACAAAACATGAGGGACTGGAAATCAAACCACTACACACTGATGAAACAGAAGATAGATTCCTGACAAGTAGCAATCTTTCAGACCTTACCAGTGTTTCTTAAAAGAAAACAAATGGGAATAGGTCAACTCTTTCCCCCACGTGCCTTAGCGCAGCCTCACTCACATCTAGTTTTGGCTTGACACATTTAGTTCTATCATAGGTGACTGAACAGGATTGTGGGAAGTGGCATCCATCTCTCACTAAAACCTAAAAAGCACATTATATTAGCTCTCTGTAGAGGTCAGCAAGGCACTGGCTCATGATAAATTAACCGCTGGGAAGTGGACTAACAGTCTCAAGGATGAGGGGTGCTCCTCTGGGCTGGCCATCACCTCCCTTTCTGAAGGCCACCCACACCCACAGAAAATCTGCAGTCCAGCACCACCAGCAGCACTAACACAGGTTTCCATGTGCATTGAGCAACATTTGGACAGTACAGCTTCTTCCACAGATAGCAGTGAAGAGGCATGCAATTTCATGCCCTTTAATTTCATTTTCAAGATCAGGCAGTTATTGGTTAAAAATAAGCTTGACACCAGGCTGGATGAAATCTCTCACCAGTTTTTAACTTATCCAGGCAATTTCTTTTGGTAACAGGAGTGTCAGAGTAGTAGTAAGGTCAAACAAATTATTAATGAAGCCTTGTTAGGGTCAGAAGGATGATCCATGGCACTACAGGCCCATTGGCCTAACCTCAGTTCCAGGCAAGGTTATGGAAGAGATCATCCTGAGTGCCATTACATATGCAGGACAAACAGGGGATCAAGCCCAGCCAATATGGATTTACCAATGGAAGCCCAACCTGTTTGATCAGCCTGATCTCCTTCTATGAAAAAGTGACACACTCAGTAAATGAGGAGAAGGCTGTGGAAGTGGTCTATCTAGACTTCAGTAAAGCATTTCACAACATTTCCCACAGCATCCTGCTAGATGAACTGGCTGCTCGTGGCTTGGATGGGTGGACTAGTAGAAGGGTAAAAAGCTGGCTGGATAGCCGGGCCCAGAGAGTTGTGGTGAATGGAGCCAAATCCAGTTGGTGGCCAGTCACTAGTGGTGCTCCCCAGGGCTCAGTTTTGTGGCCCAGGTGGCCAAGGCCAATGGCATCCTGGCCTGTATTAAGAATAGCGTAATAGCAGGATCAGGAAAATGGCACTGGTGAGGCCACCAGGACTAGGCACTGGGGAGGCCACACCTTGAGTGTTGTGTTCAGTTCTGGGCCTTTCAATTTAAAAAAGTCTTTGAGGTGCTGTAGCATGTCCAGCAAAGAGCAAGAGGGCTTGTGAAAGGAGTAGAAAACATGTCTTATGAGGAACAGCTGAGGGAGCTGGGTTTGTTTAGTCTCGAGAAGAGAAGGCTCAGGTGGGATCTCATCACTCTCTACAACCACCTGGAAGGAGGCTGTAGTGAGGTGGGAGCTGATTTCTTCTACAGTGCCTGCAGTGAGAGGACCCAAGGAAATGGCCTTCAGCTGAGACAGGGGAGATTGAGATTAGGTACTAGAAAAAGGTTTTTCACTGTTAGGATGGTTAGGCATGGGAACAGATTGCCCAGGAAGCTGGTGGAGTCACCATCACTGGAGGTGTTCAAGAGGTATCTGGATGTGGCACTGGGTGGTTTTAGTGGTTTAAAAGGTACAGTGGCAGTGCTGGGTGGACAGCTGGACTTAATGCCTAAAAGTCTCTTCCAACCTTGATGATTCTGATTATTGTAGAAGGCCTGATCCAAATACCTCTTAATAAGTATATTGAGATATACTCAGCTGAAAAATATATACTTCTCAGCTGAAAAATCTGTAGAGCAATGTCTAATTAGAAAGAAAAAAAAAATCTGCAAGGCAGAAAACCCTGACACATGAAACCCAACCCTCTCTAGACAAGCCCCACCATTCAGGTAACTGCATTTACAGTTTTGGGCACTAACAAGCCCATGTGTCCCTCAAGAACAACTAACAAATATTACAAATAGAGCATACAGTTATGACAAAATGATGCCCTACAGACAACATATGGAAAACTAATGAATTTAAGAGGATTCTGAAAAGCAAAAGATCAAGTAAATTTCTTGTACCTAAGACATCTTAATTTTAAAATCAATTAAGATGGAATGTAAAGTATTGCTTCCTGGAAAGAAGAATTTTGGTAATATATTCCATAGTCCTCATTTCAAATTCTTGTTCAGGACTTTTAACAACCTTCTTCATCCAAGCTGTCAAAGCCCAACAGCTTCCTCTGCAATGGCTATTCCTGTCCAAAGAAGTGACTCATGTTTTAATTTAATGTGCTGAACAGTTGTCTAATAGAGTGGCATTTGCTCCTTACACCATTAATTACCTCTGTATTTTGACTGAAATGGGGCAAAGTCCCACTGGTGTATTTTTCTAATATGTCTATCACTCCAGCATGAAGATGCCACCTGCATACTGAAAATCAACATGAATGAGCAACAAAGGCAAAACATCTCCTCCCTCCCCCCCATTGATTTGTTCTACTCTGTGGGACAGAGCATCTAATCAGGCGTTTTCCAGGATGACAATCACTATTCTGCAATACTTTTACTGGAGGAGCTTACCAGTTAGACAAGAGACTGTGATGTTCCTGGAAACAGTGGAACTTCAGTCATTCTTGAGCTCAGTGCTCAAGGACTCCCCTACATACCCACTTACTCTCCCGGTACTGGGAGGTGTTCAGGCTAGATCCTGCCCACATTTACCATGTGTATCACACAGATATGCAGCAAGGAAGATAGGACTTCAAGAAATGTGATTTCACCCTGCTACATGATTTTAGTTGAGAATTACTGCCTTAAATCAGATCTTTTCATGGACCAGTGCAAACTGCTGTAACAGACTCTCTTACATGAACTATTTTCAAACCTAAGAGGAAGTCAGAAAGTTTTTGTATAAAAATTTATTTTTCAGTCCAAAGGTCATTTCAATACTGAAGTGCCATCTGTTCATGCTGTATTTGAACACTTTTTTTTTTATCATTGTATATTTTTAAATTAATGTTATCATGGGAAAAACAAACAAATACAGGAATAACAGTTGAAAATACAATTATAAAATGCTGAGATAATTTTTCAAAAATAATTGCAAGGTGCTGTTTTATAGAAAAATGTAAACTACTTTTAAATTGGTTTGAAAAATGTTGTTGGTTTGGGGTTTTTTTTAATTCTGAGATTTAACCATTTCTAAACTGGAGGGACAAAATTCAGCTTCCCACTGTGCTTGAGATGATCCCAGACTGCAGTAGTAAGCCATGGAAAGGACAGACATGGATTATTCTAGCAGAACTTTAAATAAATGCATGTATGGAAGTATGGAAAGAAGCCATACTACATTTTAGCCCAGGAAAAAGTGTAAAAACCCACTCTGTGACTTCTTACATCCATCTGGATATCTGATAGCAGTAATTGCAACCCAAAAGAACAAGATATAGCTTGGAAACCAGAGAAAGATGCTTTAAATATGGGGCAGAGGGGAACAACAACATACCTCCTTACTATTTACCCAAGTGATTTTCCATCTCAATGGAACTTTCTGACAATTTTCAAAAATAGAGCTTGTCTTTGGAGAAACTTCTGACTTCTGTAAACAACAGCATGATTTGGAAAGCAACATAAAAGCCAGGAAATTATGACTTAAACATTGTTCGTGTATTAACAGCAGTCAATCCTCTTTCTCCATAAGGCTTCCGGAGGCTCCCTGATGGACTGTCATCACCATACAAATTTCATTTGATTCTGATCTATTTTGGTAAACAATAAAAATACTTTCTTGACAGTCATTTTAACATTATCAGAATACGATGGTAGTGTACTACTACACTAGAAGATTTCTTAGATCGAAGAAAATCTAAAACTATTTTCAGAAAGAAAGCTTCCCAGTCCAAATCTGAGGTTTTTCCCCTTTTGGTATCAAAAGAACAGCCCTTCTTTATTTTAAAATATATCAGGCTATAGCAAAGTTTCCCATTCCAGCTAAAAGAAGATCAAGTAATGCCACTTTTTAATGTAAGGGAGGTATGAAGAGAGTAGTACCAGAAAAAGTAAACACATTAAGGGGTTGGTTTTCTTTTTTATTTTCTTTCTTCTTTTTTAACATCTCCCACACAGTGAATTATTCCAATATCCTGTAACATAAACCGCAAGGGTTTCTCACAACTTACCTGTGAATACATTTCTTAACGTCTTTATTTACAGATTTTCCCTCAAATCTACCTGATAAGGAAATGACAACTCAAAAACACTATAGAAAGGGGGAAAATAAATGGCTGAAGTGTAATGCATACACTTACGCTCATATACTTGCACAGCTATAGTTTGCTGTTCACCCAGGTTTTATTTCCAGGGCAAGTACTACTGTTTTTAAAATTACCTCTGTCTGCTCAGACAGAAGTGACCTGGTCTCACTTCTAACATGCTCATGAAATTTCACCCAGAAGCAGCATTCAACCATAGCAGAGCCAAATTACTGAAGTTCTCATTACTTTCTAGCTGGTGCAGAGTCATGGTTGATATATGAGTCCGTCACTCTCAGCATTGATTTGCAGAGCTCTCTGAATGTCTCTGCGCAGTACGGTCCCCTCAAAACATTTTTCCCTTCTCTCTACCATACATCATAAATCAAAATGTCAAATCTTCTCTAAATTTCTTTGCTACATTTAAAATATTCAGCAAGTAAATCATTATGTTTTAGCTATGCATCTTCTTGGGTTTAAAAAGAAGAAACAACCCAAATCATGGCAACTAAAAGAAGAACAGAGAAACAGCTGATGCAGCAATATAAACCTCTCATGGCTGCCATAATGAGGAATGTTAAAGAAAAATACTGCAGATATATTTTGCTGAAGTGTGTTGGTTAATCAAAGACTTTCTTGTGTCCCATTGTAGACACTGCTCATGTAAGCAGTCTGGGGGTGAAGGTCAATGAATCTTTCACTAAACACTTCATGCTCTCCAGCTCTCCTCTCTGAGTAGACTTACACAGAGTAATTGCACTATCTGCAGGTAAAACACACACAAAAGAATAAGCCTCCTATTTCTTTTAAGATCCAGTATCTTAAAAAACACTGCTTTGTTGTGTATATTCATTAACACAACCTATTAAATCATAAAATCATTTTTTGACAAAAGTATAGCATGTAAATTCACATAAATAATTAATGACTTAGTAAAAAGTTCCTTCTAACAGAAACTGCATGAGTTTAATTCCACATAAAACAAGTTAAGATGAATATTCTTCATGGGAGGTAAGGAAACTGCCCCCTCAGCATGTTTACCCAACTTGTGTGTGCCTGCACTACATCTTCAGTAGGTAATCAAATACAAGCACGCCGGCCAAAGGCCAGATGTATTCAGCTGACAAACTGCTCTACTCAAGAAGGAAGGTAGCCAGCATTTTCATTTTCTTTTGCCTATATCATACTGAAATAAAATTTTAGAAAAAAATCAGAACAAACTACCAACATAAATGTTTCCCAGCACTCATTACTATAGCTGGCATATGATGGTGCTCTAACAACAAAGGCCCTAAGCAAACGCACAAACTATAGTGTCACCACATGTATTATTGTTCACAATCATTACCACACATGACTTTGCTTACAAGACTTTGTTTCCTTACAATTTTTGGTTACTGACAAAAAGGAGGATGGAGAAGAGAAAAAGAAACTCGCCTACAATTCTTGACACCTGATGAGAAAAACTGGCCTAAATAATATTTACTACTAATATTAGTATGTCTAAATCTAAATTTAATTTCTTGTTCTAAATGGTAGTATCTGCAGTTCAAATGCTCCCTAAAGCACAGTCAGGGTAGGATCAAAAAGTCTTGCTTAACAACCTTCTACTTCATCAGTCCTACCTTAAATTGCTCCATAAATATTCCGTGCAATAAAGCACAATAAAGCCTAACGTATTTTCCCTTACTTTCAAAAAATTCCCTTGGCTTTCTCCAGCCAAAAAGCAACTCAAATACTAATTACTCTACAACAAGTATCAGATTTTTCATACCACTTCAGAATTGCTGATAAGTGCATTTCATTTAAAGGAATCTGATGTAGGAAGAATGAATTCTCAACAACTGGGCCACTATACTTCATTCAGAAATTTCAGTATGGTCAATAAGGCTTTGACCAAGAGACATTTAAAATCAGATCTTGAAATACTTCATTTTTCATAATGTAGGATTCCTGATGAATGATTTTAAAACCACAAAGAACACTCTATTATATCAAAGGGAAACATGTGAGAACAGTTAATTTACTGAAAGGTCACTCACAAATTAATTACAACAGAAAGCACTGAAAAACAAATATGCTAAAAATAAACTCAACAGGAATTCTGAATCACGAAGATACAGCTATGCCTAGACTTACAATTATGATGCCATCCTCAAGCCTACTTTTTTATGTATTGCTTTCAAAGACTTTGAGACTTCTAAATTCTATGACCTGCTTTTTCATCTCACACAGATGAGACTCACTTTCTCAGGACTGGCTTTAGCTGGTTCAGACCCTGACTCATCATTCTCTTTTTGGTCAGTTGAGTGCTAATGCTGTGGCAAGGAAGAAGGAACTACGTGGTTAAGGATGGCAAGAAAGGGAAATCAGCAGTATCCCCACTTCAGTCTGACTCATCGTCATGGACTCATGCATCCAGACATAGTTTGCCCCTACAGCTTTATGATCAGAAGGGGTGAATGCCTCCAGCTCAGTCCTCCAGCCCAGTCTTGGCTGTGTCCCATCTTCCCCATTACTCTCTCTAGGCTCTTGCAGCCCTGCAAGTGGAGAATGAGACATGCACACTGGCTGACACCAGCAACATCCACACACACATCCACCCTTTGGAGAATTAGGTTTTCCTATCAACAATGCTTCACAGCTAGCTCAGTTTAGTATAGCGCCAACATCTTCTACTTGTTTCCATTTCTGGCATAGGTACCTGGGGTCCAGGCACATATAAAATCCACCAGTTAACACCTCCTCTCTCATCAGCCTGGCCTTTCTAAACCTGTGATTCAAAAATTCAGTGTAATAAGAATTCAGATACAAATATACTGTACTGCTAATTTAGGGTCAGGTACTCAACCTCAACAGTCAGGCCAACAGCCAGGCCAGATGTTTGTTTACACAACACAAACACAGTACAAGGCAACATTCCAATACATGGTGGGGTCCTTAAGAGTCAAATTTACCAGCAGAATAAACATTAAGTACTTCTTCCATGACAAACTTCAACAAACTTTAGGTACTTCATGACTGTATAGTCACCTATTAAAAAAAGACTTAAAACCAAAGTCGAAGTGACAGCCACAATGGTGATTTGAGTACAGGCTCATATGGAAACGTACAGGAATAATTAATCCCTTGTGAGCAAAAGCTGGTTTAGTCCTATAACAAGATAATTGAAAACTGTCTATTGTGCTCTGATATTATTTTTGGATAGTGATCTAATGTTTAATTATATTCATTTGGTAGCTGACTGGCACTTTTTACAATATCTGTCTTCACCTGAAACCTCTTGAGATTCTTCTCTTATGTGAATGCATTAGAAATCTAACTGAAAAATGTGCTTTTTAACGGAGTTTCACTTCATTGTTTGAGATTTAGAAATAAGATTGTGAGTGTGGACCATAATGTGCTGTCCCTGCTATATCAAAATCATTGATCTTGTTTGCTAGAAACACACAAATCAATACAGCAAGTATAGATTGTAATAGACTAGAAATATAGAAGTATACATTTGATTCATGAGAGGATATAAGCAAATTCAGATAGCTCAAGGATTACTTTTTTTGTAATAGAAATTATTTTAATGGCAGGGAGAACACATTCTTTCAATTGTTTACCAAGGACTGACTTCAATAGACTATTTTTCCCATAGAAATGTCACTTTTCTGCTGTTATTAAACAACAGGCTGTATTTCATGCTTCAGAATACCAAACTTTGGTAACAACAAATTTTCTGAAGCACCAACAAGAAAAGGAATGAGAATATGGGAAAATAAATAATTAGAAATAAAATAGTATCTGTAAAGAAGCTGGCATGGGTCTGGAGCTTCTTATGGAGAATGGAACAAAAATGCTAAAAGGTAAGGAAGACCGAAGCAACAGCTTGGGGGGAAAGGCTCTTATTTAACCTGTTTCTCTCTTTAAGGAGTCAAATGCAGATGAAAGAGGTCTCTGTCCGAAGGGAGGAGGTGGTAAAGATAAGGGAATTATTTCAGCATTTTAAGCAAGTTTTGAATAGTCTGGAAAATGTATAGAACCTTCAGTTTCTCATTTTTTAACCAAAAAGCTCACTCATCCTGATCACAAATATAATTTCCTTTGAGAAACCTGTAAGGTATTCAAATACAGCATCAGTGTGGCATCTACTCCACTTTCAAAGTTTGCTTTTCTTTCTTCAATTGTTTAATTTAAATATACCACCCAAGGAACTCAGAAAGTTACAGAACCAATTTATTTTGCTGAGGTAACAAAAATTCAAGCTATTATCATTCTAATTCTTTTCTTGACATCCATCATATGCTGCTTCCCAATTATACCATATTTTCCCATGTGCCTTCTCATCAAATGCATTTACATTGACTCATACATTTAAAAAAATCATTTAAATTTTACTAAGTAATGTTGACTGATAGTAGACAGAAGTACAAAAAGACAGACCTGCATTTTTATTTATGACTATAAACATCAGATATTCGATACAATATGTGATCTGTGGTTAAATACATATTGCCTTGCTTCATAAACAAATATACACAGAGGAATAAATGAATAAAATTGAAAGTATTTAATCAGGAAATATTTCATGAGAATTATAAACATTGTTGGGAGAAAGGTATTTTGGGGGATTTTTTATCTTTGGGTCTGCTTCTTTTTGTGGTCACATTTGTACCATTTTCAGATTTCCTAGTGGAGGGAGAAATTATTTATACTAAAGTAAAAGTTTCCAATGGTAAATACTCTCTTCTAGAAAAGTTAAGAAATGCCATTTTATCATTGTGTTCACACTATCTCCTTTTGTCTATTGTTTCCCATTTGCAAGTATCTGAGGAGGGAGGTACATATACAATGTATACACAGAGCATTTGGACACAAACTGTGCCTCCTTTACAGGCTGTACCTTTACAGATGTACAGGGGTTAGGATAAGGTTATGAAGTTATTACATCATATGTTTTATATAAAGCTGTTATACAGGATTTTCCTCAAACATAATAAAAAAACCATTAAGCAGCATTCCTATGCAACAAGATCTACTAAGCAGAAATGTTATGGTTTAGACACGTTGTAAATCCATAACTGTAAGGACTATACTTCCAACTGCTACAATGTT
The DNA here is from genome assembly GCA_013397815.1 of Aleadryas rufinucha. Classification (NCBI taxonomy): domain Eukaryota; kingdom Metazoa; phylum Chordata; class Aves; order Passeriformes; genus Aleadryas; species Aleadryas rufinucha. Next base: position 184,576 of record VZTH01009132.1, on the reverse strand, counting down.
ATAATTTGATTTGATGTTTTTTAATGAAATACCTTCATGTTTCATTAAAGAAATGCACAAGCTCATTTTAAGTGACTACAAATAGCAAACTGTTAGCTCCTCACTTAGTAGTGTTGAAACCGGTAGTTAAAGGATAGGAAGTATCTGGAATTGCTCTTCCATAAAATGTCTGAGGTACCTGGGTCTGCACATCTACATGATGTCCAGCCAGCACGCCACTCGGCCTCGATCTAAAGGAACAGTATCCCGGAGTAGTAAGGCTAGCTCAGTATTTCCCATTTTCAGCATCAAGTTTCACCTCTACAATCTGTAATCAAGCAGTGCATGAAAACCCATTAGTAAGCATGTGATCAGCACAGTAGAACCTTGCCATAACTCAAAACTTGAAATACTTAGCTAAATCTCACAGCAAGCATAAACTGGCACATTAAGCATTTTTGTCCTTCAGCTCTTCTTTTTGTGCCTTCTGACCACATTTTAAGTACTCACAATTCTTCACACCCTACCTCCTAAAACATAATTTATTAGAGCACTCTTTCACCAGAAAATCTGAGGCAGGGAGAGGTTACCCTCTGTAGTTTAGGAAACAAAAGCAAAACCCCATAATATGTCACAAAAATGTACAAAACATACATTCATAATACACACAAATACAGTCATGTCTTATAGGGATCTGACAAACTAAAGGAAGAATATCAATATGGGAGCATTTGCAATCACTGATTCAGAAGGACAGGCTGAATTGACCTGCATTCATACAATGCACCAACACTCTAAAATAAACATTAAATAGTGGAAACCATAAAAGAAAAAAATTCCCATGAGCTAGCTACAGAAAATTGCAGTCCTTCTCCCCAGGAGGACAGTGCAAAGATTTTATAGCCACTCTTCAGTTCAATAAAAAGACATAACTGGTATGTTTGAAAGGAATTTTGGTCAGGCATGGTTTAATTACACTGAAATCATATAATCCTTTGTTCTGTCAGACTGACTTGTGAAAGAACTGAGGGTTGCAATCATTTCTTCAGTCTTGAAGCACATGAATCAGACGTATATCTTTCACTGGAGCTACTGACCCCCTGCATGCATGCAGCCAGAAGCTGGACCAGACGCAGATGGCTAAGGCTGCTGAGGCAAAACTGAGCTAACGCCAGAAAATTGTGGAAATCAATCAGAACAGTAGGGGACTACTTCAATACTTTTGCTTGCCAGTACTAACAAAATCATTGTAATAAGAGTATGGAGCCTTGCTCTGAGGTAGAGCAATCAAGACACAGTGCCATGGCTTCTCTGAAGGCAAACTTAGTAGGAGCAGCGGCCAGGTGAAACCAATGCAGAGAATATTGACCCTGTAACTCAGCTGGTGAAACAGATTTCTAACAGGATGGAAGGAAACCTTTTCCCTCCCTGGTGCATACACGTGGTTGGTCTTTTACAAAAACTCATAAGTAAATTTTAAAGAGAAATCCCCAGAAAAAGTCTAAGTTTCAGTCAAGCAATAAAAGTGTACACAACTGTTCCAGGGAAGAATTAAACTGCATTTCTTTTCATACAAGATCACACCTAAGAGTCTCATTGATTCTTGAGACCCTCCTATTCAAATGGAGAGTCATAAGTTGTAAGCACTACTTCCGTTCCTATAAGGAAATACGTAAGAAAAGACAGTTCCAGTTACGTTCATTGCCATGTTTACCAAAGACTGTCACATCAGGAACAGATTACTGTAACATAATCCAGCCAGACCACACAAGGCCAGCTAAAAGCTGAAGGCAGTGCAGAAAACAGCTGCTTGTTTAACTTTGCTATATGCTGGCAAAATAATAGCGCTTGCCTGTAGATTGGCCTCCAGCTATATATTGTTTTTCAGATGGCAGTTACTGTTTAAAGCTCTACACAGGGTACCATTTTTTTACCAGCAAACATCCAGCTAACACTCTACTTAATAATCTTTAAGGAAAAAGCATAAATGATCAAGTGTTTTCTATGAAAAAATCCTTGATTCCAGAGCTCACTCCTCAGCAGAAGGCAGAGTCTGCCAACTTTACCAGATCAAGCTTGCATTTTTTCTTCTCACATGGGAGGGAATGCAGGCTGCAGGGCTTATTATTGTTATTGGTTAAGCATCGAGTGAGAATGTCAAGATTTTCCTTGGGATGTGACATGAAGATGGAGCACATTTTTCAAAAAGTGTCCACAATTTTTGCCTGTTAGATTTTAAAGATAATAATCTCATATATTCCTCACTGAAGTTTCCTTCTCACTTCTAAGAAACATTTCCATTTCTATCAGGTCAAAAATCTACTTTTTAAAATCACCTGTATAAAATGACTGCACAGACATAGATTTATGATAACACAAAGAATTTTCTCAGACAATTTGATTATCAGGAAGAACATCGAAAGATTACTTATCTCCAAATATGACCTCAGCATAAATTCTGTCAGTAAGCCACAAAAAAATGAGGATACTGTATTTTTTAACTTGCTGTATCTCCCTCTGAAAGTCTCAAGTCTACCAAGAAATTCTGCATATTTACTTCCTTCTGTGAGGCCAAGATTTGCAAGTTTTAAATAAGCTTTTGTATAATTATTGAATATCCTTTTATCAATCAGTTTTGTGACCTCCTAATACACAAGGCTTACATTTGCACAAATCCAAGATTTGCTACCACAATAACTGGAAAATAAGTTACTTAAATATTTTGAAGCATTTTAGCTGTTTTCACTTACTGGATGTGAACATTTGACTTCATTCCAAATAAAACATTGCAGACACAACATCTTCATCTAGTCATGCAAGTAAGTAACAAGCTAGTCCTATCTGAAGGGGCACCATGAAATTGTGCACGGGGAAAAATCTTTTTCATAAAATGTTAATGTCACTGTAAAACCAATGTCTAGATCAAGATTGTCCATAGTATTTCTGTGACTATAAAGCCCACAGAAATGTTTGTTTGCAATTCCCCACTGTATGAGACCACCATCTCCTGCCATTCCACCAGGAATTCATGCCATGATGGGGAAAAAGCTGGACAAAAGTACACATACACACCCCCCACCTTTATTTCTCATCAGTAGTAGCCACTCCTCTCACCAGTACCTAAACTAAAATCTTTAAATCCTAGAGTACAGCTTAAGAAGGAGTGTGTCTCAGCTACCTCTGCTACGGCACATGTGACATTTTGGTAAAGAATTGTCAAGAGAGCACAACGTTTCCAAATCTTTCTGAAGAAACTATTAAGTTAAAACTTCAGCTTCAGAGTGAGTAGCATACAGCTTCTGACCTTTATGTCCTTTTTATAGAGAAAAGTAACAAAAGCATTGTCAAACTCAAATAAAGACAGTCACATGAAAGGTCATCCAAGCATAATGAAAACATTCAACTGTAGTAAGATACACTACCGTGGTAATCTGTTGGATAGAGGGAGAAAAATACTGTCTGCCATACTAGCTTTTAAAATAGAAAACAATGTTTCCTATACACTCACTGGTTTAAATAATTCCTTTTCTTTGACTTTTAAATAAATGAAAATACATCAGCTCTCTTTCACCACAGAAACAGAATAATAAAGACTTCAGACCTGTTTGTTTAAAAATCCCTGTAAGTTTGTCACTCTGAGCCCATAAACAATTTCTCTTACAGCAAGAATACATGGCTTTGGCCAAGTGAAGATGCAATTCACAGGGCAACAATACAATGGAATAAATATTGTCTGTATTGAAATAAAAAGTTTGGGTTCATCCCAATGTCTGACCAAACTTTAGTTTAGCCTAGTCTTTTGTTAGTGCTTGGGCAAATGTATAAAGTCATCATCGCCTGCAAAGACTCTTACTAAAGTATTGAATAGCACAAGGTCAAGAATCTACCCCTGTGAGTCAGACATCAAAAAAGCATGTACAGGGAATATTCCCATTTTCAGTGAATGCTATGATAACTCTAAAATTCTGCAAGGTTTTAGTTAGCATGTGATCTACTTTTTTCTTAATTTACATGATCAAAAAGATAACACTTGGTTTAATAGCAGTATTATCTTTCTCCACCAAACATGTAAACCCATCAATAAAACCCCATAATTAGTTTAGCAAGGATCTACTTTCCATAAGGTCATAGAATCACAAGATCATTTAGGCTGAAAAAGACATTTAAAATCAAGTCGAACCATAAACCTAACACTGCCAAGTTCGCCAATAAACCATGTTCCTAAGTGCCACATTTACACATTGTTTAAATACCTCCAGGGATGGTGACTCCAGCACTTCCCCAGGCAGCCTGTTCTAATGCTTGACAACTCTTTCCATGAAAAAAAAATTCTTAATATCCAACCTAACCCTTCTTTTACACAACTTGAGGCCATTTCCTCTTGTCCTACCACTTGTTATTTGGAAGAGACCGACACGCCACTCAGGTCTCCCCTGTGCCACCTTTTCTACAGACTAAATCAGTTAAGCCTGATTTGGTAATTTTTGATTTTTGCCCATATATTATTTTTATTAAAAATATTTTGTATTTGACTGTAACATTATCATCAGGACAAAGTGGAAAATAACTGGTGCATGCTGAACCTTTTTTTTAAAATACTGATTGAACATCATCTTTATGGTGAGAAAAAGATTCCGTGGCATTAAAATAAAGCAAATATTAAAAACAATCAAAACAAAACCAAACAAACAAACTTCCAGAACACTTTCTTTGTATTAAAAGAAATAAAGAACTAAAAAAGAACAGCAAAAATATAGACTGGTGTTGTGTATTATTCACTTGTTTATAGATATAACTGTAACTGCTAATATTTTAGCCAACAGCTCTGTATTCTCACCCAAAGACCTGCTTAATGTAGCAGGCATGTACATCATCCCTATGAAAGGACAAATTTGTTCACTTTTCCACATAAAAATCAAATACAGACAATTTCCACCTATTGACCATAAAATCCATGTTATTAATCAGCTGCCCCCTTGCTAGCAACCATTATACTTTGTTTCTGGAAAGAAGGTATAGAGCTGCACTTCCCAATGCTCTCCACTGAAATCAGCAAAGCTATCTGAATTTACACCAGTTAAATGATTTTCACATGGTATGGAGAGAGCATATGAACATACAGAATTGAGCAGTGTGCATTATAAGGATAAAGATTTACAGTGATTGCTACAATTTTGTACACCATTTAATATCCATTCTGTTTAATAACGTCATCTATGTAAAAGATTTCTGTGCACTTGAAACACATAAGATTTAATTTTACTCTGTTGGGGAGTTTTAATTCTTATTCTTATGAACATGAGTTGACATGAAGAATTCCAGAGGTAGGGTCACAGATCATCAGGTTACTTTTGATAAACAGGATTAACAAATCATCATTTAAGGACAGCTATTCCAGGTCTAAACAAGTGTGGATGTGCAAGCACAGTAGCATGTTTCTGACCACCCCACACCAGATTCTTTGTGAAAAGGGGTAGTAAAGCACAGAGAGAGGGGGATCTTTCCACCAATATATCCATCCCAGTACCCACCAACCTCTGCCTTAGGAATTTCCTGAGCCAAAGGCTGTATTCTTTTTAAAACTGACAGTGACTTTATTTTCAAATCAGCAGACCAGCAGTCACACAATTCTAAGACATGAAAAATCTGATGTTATCTTCTCCCCTCAGGCCTTACCTTTTGATCTCCGACTTCTTACACATAACAGCGCTACAGCAGCACAGCATTAGAAACACAGGGTGAAACGGCTCCCACAGCTCCACCCCACTTACCAAAGACTGATGAAGTAGAAATATCATGTCAGAGCAGCCAGATGGTACCACTGATGAGGGAGAATATTCCAAAGTCCAAGGTAACAGCTGTCAAGGCAAACCTGCCAACTTGTAACTTGTCTGTAGCTATCCAGCATCTTTGATCCAATGCATATGGACCAAAAATAAATAAAAGTCACCAAATGAAAACCTTTACTTGTCCTGTTATACTCCGTCTCCTCCCCTTTTCCTGTATCCTTTTATCCACAACAGAGAAAGTAAGGATCAGGGTCCAGCCACAAGAATGAGTTGCCATTTATTCTGTACCATGCCAATCCAAAATATTTTTAAGTTATTAAAAATGTTCTGTTGCATTTCAGAACCTCATAAATCTGTTGTTCTGTTTGGTATAGCAACAAAACCAGGGAAAAATCTCCAGATTTAAAACACCAAGTGTTTTAGTCCTTTTATAAAGGGCTTCATTAAAACCATTTGCCATAAGATCCAAAGCTTGTTTACTGTGATATGGTACATAAAATGCAACTGTAACTGGAACTCTGACCCTTTTCTCATTGATCTGATATCTCCCTAGCTGAAGCTAATTGGGAGAATAGGAAAATTCTAAAGAATAGGAAAAGACTACCCAACCCCTTCTGCGTTTCCTGCCTCTTTTCTCCAGGCATGTCAAGCAGTTTCTTGGTTTTCTACTCTCACCTTAAGAATAGTTACTATTTTCTGTATTTAAATAGACAGGGGAAAAAAACAGGTTGAGTCAAACATATGAGAGTTTATTTTTTCAGATTCAAGGTTCAGGAAACGCCAGTATTTTAAATTTTAATAGTATTTTTAAAAGAAGAAAATCATTGCATTAATATTACTAGATCACAATATACTGACCTAGTTCAGCTTAATTTATTTGATGTTAACAGGCTGTTAGAGAAACCAGAGCTTGAATATGAACTAGTTCTACCCTTTCCAAACTGTTAAGTAAGAGAACAGGAACAAACAGAGCCTCCATTAACAAAGCAGTTTCTGAAGACCACATTTAAACACCAGTCATGTTATTCAAAACAGTCCAAATTGGCCTGCAAAAGCTTGATATAGCCCCTTTTTAATAAAGATAAATGAGTTTGAAAACTAATCGATCAAAATGGATTGTGTTTAGTCAAAAAAGATAAAGTCACTATCAACAACAACATCCCTTTAAAGAAAGCCAAAAATTCTGCCAGCTTTTCATTCACGCACGGTAACCTACTGCATCTGGCTTTCCAAGGGCAATCCCAACCCTATAATTACCCAGCAGTCACAACTGGTTTTCCTAACAAAGCTGAGCCTACACAGAAATACCAATCATAATAAAGATGCATTGAGATTATTCTTCCCTGTGTTTTCTAATGCTAAAAAAAAGAAATTTCAGATAAATACTGAATGCCAAAAGGAATAAAAACATGAGCAATTCAACCCTAGATCATGTCACACATGATCAGCATTTCCTGTTTTCTAGCTCAGCTTCCACCAAAGGCTATGATACATTTTAAATTATAAGAAAGAAGAGTTCCATTAAGTCTTATGTCACTTCTGTAACAACATACTTTTTAAAGCGCAGAAATAACTCCAACTGCAACCATAAAATTCATGAGGGATTTTACTGAAAATTTCTACATCATGTCATGTCTAAATACAACTATTGTCTTCACAAAAGCAGCAGACTGATAGCAAACCAGGGTTAAAATAAATTGATTATTTCTTATATTCTTGTTTTATCTGCATGTACTGGTTTCTAGACACACATAGAGTAGCATTATCCAAAACGCAGAAAGCAGTTACAAATAACACTGACATTATTTACCTTATGGATTATCTGTTAATCCAGTAACACCACAAGAAGAGAAAATAAACACTGTGGTACTGTGGTGAAACATCTTCTTTATTTTATTTTGCATCATATAAAAAATCCATGTTCAAATAACCTTTGGATTGTGCCTTCTGCTCTCTTCAAACCTTCCTAGCCTGTAGAAAATACCCCTGCCTACAGACCTGTTCTGCTTGCAACAATGCTTTCCCACAGCCACAAACTTCCACAGGATGCAGTTCTGCAAGTGTGGCATTACCAGTCTCATTGGACAGAGCACTGAGAAAGTCATTTAGATCCAAAGAGAAAGACACACCTTTTCAAAAAGAACAGCAATACTGAAGCTGTTTTTGAAGTTTTAAGTATCACAAGGGCTCTCTTTCTTTTCTGTGAAGAAGACAGTGCATTTCAGCTAGAAAAAAAACCCAACACTGATTTAAAGTCCTTAGGAATTCCTCTGTAATAAACACACCACTCAAAGAATCTCAGTATTGTTATCCTAGCCTTGTCTCTACATGTGTATAAGACACAAGTGCTGGAAAACAATAAAAATTACTTCAAAAAACTTACTTACTTATTTCATTGTCACTGAATTTTTAAAATTTCAATTCTCCATTTGCTTGGAATTAAGTAAAAAATAAAGGTTGGGGTTTTTTTTATTTGACTCTAACAATCTTTTTCAGTTTAGGCACTGACAGTTCCTTATAATTAAGGGAGTTTCAGAAATTCCCAAAAGCACTCATTATTAAAAGAATTTTATTCTAAGTATTTTGGTGCAATCCAAAAGCTATTTAGCTTAGACAGGTAGGCTGTTGGCAACAGCTGTTGAAACTTAAACTACTAGACATCAGACAAGGAATTTGTCTCACATTAGAAGATATAAAAGGTAATTGCTTCTTTTAACTTACCAGCTACTAGGAATATATCTGAAATAAGTTTTCCTGGGTTAAGTCCATTAATACAAATAACTGCATAACTAAATGCTGTTTACAGGGTGTCTTTTATATCACAAGATAGTTGTGAATGGATGAACCTTAGCTCAACATTTTTAATTAACAGTGACTTTTTCTATCCCTTACGCTTTTGCATATAAGTCTTCAAACTTACTTCCCAATTATTCAGTCACAGAACCACAGAGCCCTCAAAAGATGAAATGTGCAAGAGTTAATTTGGGGAACGTTTCAACCTCAGAATGAAGCAGCAAATGAGTACATTTTCATCTGCTGCTTTTCCTTTCTCAAAAGAAGTTATCAATGATGGCTTCCCTGGCAACAAGGCACAAACAAACAACATCACTGATTCAAGCAGCTAATCAAGGACAGATGTCTCAAGAGAGCATCAAAGCAGCCTGCTGCATTTCCAAGCATGTCTTACTTTTATACAAGTAAAAATACCCCTATAGCTAGGAAATCCAGTTGAATACTCAAAGTGAAGACATGGTGGTTTGGTTTTTTTTTTCCTAGTGCATCTTTCTATACTTTAATTACAGGTTCCCTGCCAGTTTAAATAAAGGAGCAGAAACACTTGTCACAGCCATATGGAAGCATCAGAGAGCAAGAGTGTTTTCATGGGAAATTCTTCTAAAGTAGTTTTCATCCTAACTTCCAAAGTTCTCTAGCATTCCTTTACGATGCTGAGTGCCTTAACTTATAACAAACCCACCAATAATATTTTCAAACTTGTTTCAGAGCGTTCTGGCATAAAGTCAAGCTTCATTAAAGGTCTTAAGGATTCAAATATCATAGACTCACATATTCCCTTCTGTAGAACCTACACATACAGAAGTCTTGTGTGATCTATAAGACTTCAGTTTCATTTTCCTGCATCTACATCAAGTAAAACCGCAGGCAATCCTGATTTCAGTTACCTTTCCTTTGCATAACAACATATGTCTGTTACATATGTGAAACAGCTTATTGAACAGATTATTGAAAACTTTTTACAGCATATGACTATAATGTACCATTAATTAGTAACACTTTAATAATAGCAGTGCTAATTAATTCTTCCTAACTTATAGCAAAACAGCATGTGCAATGCTGCTAGTGCTAACGATCATTCCATGGTGTACATTTCACATTGAACATACATTGTGCTGAACATAATTCAAATACAACATCTCCCAAAACACAGAAGAGCTAAGGCAGATACATGGAGGCAGATTGACTTACCAAGACAGAATCACATGTGAGCGGATGCAGGCAGCTTCTGGCAACAAATCAGTGTGGGAAGAATTCAAGTTTTGTTCTCTGTTTGCTCTTAAGAAGCAATGAGTACATTCACATCTTGTCCCAAATCCCATTAAATCAATGATGGAACACTCAATTTACTAGAATCTCAACACACAAGGCTGAACACAAGGTCACAGGGTCAGAATGGATACCCAAGTCAAACAGCACATATATGCCTGGGCACATGATCCCAGTACAGATCTGCAATCTGGATCAGAACAGTAGATCACCATCACTATGCAAAATTATCTTTCAGCCATAAAAACCTTTCAGGAATTCTGGATATAAAAATCTGTTGGTTTTCTTTCCATTTAGACCCAGTTATAAAATCAGTGTTACTGAGAGAAGAGCAAAATTGACTATTTAAACAAAGCTAGTTAGTTTCCAAAAAGACCAAGTGAACATTTTAAGATCCCATGGCCAGATCTTTTACTGTATATTTTTTTCCGAGAACTCAGCTTTACTTGGAACAATAAATCAAAGTCACTTTGCCTCACTGTTCTAAATTCCACAATTGATCATTACCTGTATTTAATCAACATCATTTGCTTTCATGAGCTAGAACAGCCACCTACCCTACCTCTTGAAGGTCCTCCAAATTCTCTGTTCAATTTTGATTCTAAAAAGTGGGACTCATTTCTTGTAGGGACCTTCTCATTTGCTGAGTACTTTTACTAGTAGCACTGTAACAAGTAAGCAAATTTTGTTGGTCTAAAACAGTTGCTTTTTTTTCTGCCATAAAGAGCTAAAACAACTAACATCTCCCCACTGAAATGGCAGATGTACAACAACTACCCACTGGAAAGATGAGACACCAGGAGAGAACCTGCCAAGCTGCAGATACACACCTTCATTCATATTGCTACATGAAAATAAATAATTTCATGAGACCCAAGGAGATTTCTAATCACTAAGAATACTAATTACAGAATTATCACCAGACAATCAAGCACTCCCTACTTAATCCTAGCTCAACTAAATATCAATTGCCACTGAATGACAGCATGTAACACACTCCTACCTTCCCATCTTGGAAAGCTGACTGTGAGAACTCTGGAGTAAAACAGTTCAGGAGAAGGCAGGAGATAAATACAAATTACTGTTATTAAGTGCTCGTTTGATCCAACAACCTGGATGCAACAAGCTTCATCTTATTTCTGCCTATGCACCATTTCTCCCCTCCACCACAGGAATGCAAAAATGGAGTCCAGAGGAATCTCCTCAAACTGCACACTGACAACAGAATTCCAGCCAAGGGGGTATCAGCAAGACAGAGTGATTAAAAGCATATAGTGACATATATCCACAACTTCTCACTTCCCCTTATGTGTTCAGGTTAATGCTAGCAAAATAATTAATATAGAATATGGTGAACTACACCAATGAGGAACTCACCAGCCTCTCATTACCTCCATTTCTCACATTTAGGCACATCCACTTAAATTTCTACAAATATCTGTATGATCATTCCAAAAAAAAAACCAAGACATGCTCTGGCAACAAACAATGGTGCTCAAATGTTGTCTCAGACTTAACTGGAAAACACCATGCTCCCTTAGAAGCAGGCTTGTTTTTCTCTTCCTGTGCCTTTCTTATGAGTCTTCATATTTCTCTCACCCATCTCATCCAGAAATCGAATGATCAGAAAATTACATTTCCAAATTTAATTTCTTGTGAATCAACAACACTTAGCAGTAAAAAGTTACTAGAAATCATACGATTTTGGAGCTACTAAACTGGGCTGGTTGATTTGCTTATATCATGGAAAGGTTTTCCAACATAAATTTTATTTATTCTGATTTCTGTAGTGCAATTCCTTGATTTGAAGATAAAAACCTCAAAGAAATACAGCTGGCAGCACCATGCTTGGAAAGCAGATGATTACTCTTCTCCCAAACAATAGGCTACTTCATGGTCAGAAATCTCTTGCTGCTGTGGATACTCCAGCTCTTCCAGTTTGCTTTCCCAGCAGACCTGTACCAATGGATGATATTTTCTTCCAGAATATAAAGCTACCAGACACAACTATATTTATTTGGCAGTGTTTTCCTGTATTTACACAATTTGTGCGGTTATGGAGATTTGTTATCTCTCAGGTCTTGTAGCCAGACACAGGTTTGCTTTTAGCTCTGACCCAAGAGCATGAACTATGATTTATTATCTACTGATACCACCAGCAGCATCCAGGGCCACTGTGAGACACCAGAACTCTACCTAAATTCAGCTGCTTCCAAGAAGATGCAAGCTTGCAAATAAGAACCATTAATGTTGTACAACATCCTGCTGTTACTGAGTAATTTTTGTTTACAGGTTCTTATATTCTCTGATTTCTGCCATGACAAGATATTACAAAGACAGTTCAATAACATATAGGAAGCATATCCATTAACATCTTCATTTTTAGGTGACTGTGTAATGTTAAAGTTAACCAGAAAAAGATATTTTTCAAAACCACAGTTGACACAATTAACCCAAATTGCTTCTATTTTTTATACCTTGTGGTTCACTCATGCTGAAGATGATGGTACAAACCTTGCTGTGATTCTCAGCACTGTTAATTCATCTCAAGTATATTCTTTTTATAGAAGATGGTTAAATGCACTTATTCCTGATTTAACTAACAGGTACAAGGATGTTAAGACGACAAGCTGAATTCTCCTCTTGGTCTTTCCTGCCATCACTCAGCTCTGGAGTCAGCCTAGGTACATCATCCAGGCAATTGTACAAATTTTGGGCCTGAGTAAACTGACAGAATGGGGGCAAACTGGTGAAGTACTGCACTACACTTCACCTCTCGAGCTTTTCAGAACTATGGCTTTCCAACCAAATTAACTGGAACTTAAATTAAAAATTACAATCTGACTGTCTAATATGTCTGAAAGGATAGTTTAATGGAAAAAAAATTGCTATGGAATGAGAAACATAATGATCTTGTATAACTAAGGCAGCAAATTATGTTGGGCTCATATCTGTCATTGGTCCAAATCCACTAAGAAAATTCCAACATTATCATATTCTCACAAGCTGCTTCTTCAGCTATTATATAATTTTTTATAAAACTATACACTGTACTACACTTTTTAATACACAAAAACATAGTCAATACATGCAACATTAATTATAAAACCTAAGCAAATGAAATCTCTCATTTAGAGAGAAGCTTGGTTCAAATTTATGCCATTTAAATTATCACCAGGATGGTGGATATTGTCACAGGTTAAAAAAATCCTCAACATATAAAAATACAAAAAAAAAGTTGGAAGTTTAAAAGCAAAACAAGCAATTCTATGCTGTTGCAACAGCTTCTCACTATCAGCCAGCTCATAGAATTTTACCTCATTCTCATAAAGTATAAAAGCAAACATGACTCTTTCAGAAGATTAGACAGCACAAATGCACACTGTGCAAGCTTCTGCTTCAAATACAGATTTTTTTAATTTGAGAATGAGCTTAAAGGCTGAAATTACTACAAAATGAGAAACATGTCAGCATTACTTAGTCTACATAATTTCTGCATAGCAGAAAACATTGATGTCACAGACAACGTGTGCTCCGTTCTTTACCATCTTCCCAGACCAGAGGCCCAAACAGGCAAAGGGCCATTTTCACCCACAACACTGAATGAATGCTGACAAAGCAGTAGGTTAGCACTTCACCATTTCTATCTTAACTAGTAGAAACACATCACCACATCCTATCTATTTACATGATGAGTGTAGATAACTCTAACTTCCATGATCTTGTGATGCATGAAAATACCTATCAAAGAGAGGGTGTCCAATCCACTTTCCTCTGAAAGCTGAATGAAACCTTGGTCTTGATGGCAATGGAAGAAGAAAGAAGATGAATTTTATATTTGTGAGTACAGGCAAAGCACAAGGCTTGTTGATAGACTGAAGAATATTCCTGTGGAATGGGAGAAGGAAGAAAGCTTTAATACTGCAGATTTCTATTTTAAACTAGAAAAATACGACCAGATTTCCAAAAGTGATTATAAAAACTTTAATAACAGCCCACAATTACTTTAAATTCAGAAGGGAGATAAGTTCAAATCCATTATCCACAGTATCTATGACATTAGGGACACATTTGAATGAACATATTTAAAATTTCAAAAAGCCCATAATCAGCACAGAAAGTTTCAAAGGATCTGTAAGAAGAAACACAACTTATTGGTGATTATAGGCATGAAAAAAGTCTAGTCAATATTTACATAATCAGGAGGAAAGGGGGAGAAAAAATTAAATCACTAAGGCAAATTAGATGATTTCCTAAAAGAAATATTCCTGGATCTGACTCTGCCAGTCAATCTACCTCTAAGTTACCCAGGGACAGCATGGGAACTCCCAGGGTAGGCGTACAGGGAGAGGCAAGCAAGAAAGCTGTGACAAACCACCCTGGCTGTCAGTGGCAGAGTTCTTGCACCTTGCTTGCAGGATCTGCTGCCAGCCACCATTGCAGAATATCCATAAGCACTGTCATGTACTGTCATGAAACTATTTTCAAAGACAGCCTTTGCCAGCTTCAGGTTGCTACGGCACAAGCTAAGCAATCTCACACCAGCCTCCAGCACATCAGTGCTACAACCATGTTGTGACAGCTGCTCATCCATACTAAAACACAGGATCAATTTGATTATGATATTGGACCAGTATCATGGTCTAATTGTTTCTTTCTCCATCTTATTTCTACAACAAACTTAGGAGTAGTTTTAATGAAATAGAACATGATAAACCACAATTACAGTTAAAGCAAAAGGATATACTCATATTGGGGAATAGGGAGAGAACACACTTCTGAGGTCTACATTTTATGTGGGTAGGTATCATTTAATTGACACCCACTGAAATGCCTACATGAGACAGAACTTGTTGCACCCTCAATTGATACTTACACTGTAGCAGCTATTTAGCTCTAAAGCATACCTTAGACAGATGTTATCCTCATTTTCAGAGAGACTCTGAAGCAGCTCAGAATATAGCAAGTCAACAATAACACCACAAATACATGGTTCCCCATCCTATATCCCAAGAGCATGGTATTTTTCAACTGACTATCAATCTACTGCAATGTCATTCCGGAAGGAAAAGAGCTTTTTGCCTTTTCATCTATAAAACATGTTGAACAAGTCTCAGAGCTGATTAATAATCCTTCCACACAAAATTCTAGCTCTGCCCTAGCCAAAACAAACAAACAAAAAATGCTTTAAGCAACCCCACAGCAGGTCATCCTAAAGACAAGGATAGAACACTTTGCTGCCAACAGTATTACAAGCAGTTATCATGCTTATCCTCCTCAATTAGATGCTTTTAAAATTGCTGATAGAGGATGTAAACGATTTTCATTTACTATTCAGATCTCTACTAAACATCTCCATGACCTTGTTTCATGCTGGCTTTTCCTAAACATAAAAGGTGCCTCACCCCACACATTTTTTTGCATGTATTCCAATTGATACAATCACTAAAGCTTTTTATCATTACTGCTTCCAGTTCACTTCCATAAGGGTGTCAGAAAACAGATGGATATGTATCACATGTCAGAGACCACTGGCTTTTTAAACAGTGTGTTTTGTGGATATGCTCTGAGCAGAATTAGGCAAAGTAACGGTAATTAAGCCCCTGACCACCTAGGTCCTTTTCAGTTCTACACTGAAAAAATTAAAAAACCAAAACCAAAAACAAACAAAAAAACCCCATAAACAAACAAAAAAGAAAACCCAAAACAAAATAAACCCCTCTTACTAGATAAGATAGCAACTCAGAATCAACAATACATGTTAGGCAAGTGATCATTCATGTTTTCTCAGTACAAATTATGAAGGTCCATCAAAATGACTTCTGTTATGTTCTTGTAGAATACACTGGAAAGAGAGTACTGAAAAATTCTCCTGAAATTATTTTGGCAGTAACTGAACACAGTATTTCTGATGATTGCAACTCAGTTCTTCACAGCTGTAAGTGTGAAGCTTTCAATAGCTTAAAGCCGCACGCATAGAGTACCAGAGAGAGGACACACCACATCCATATTCCCACTAAACAAAACTTTATCAACAGAAAGACTAAATCAATAGCACTATAGGTAAAAAGATGACATGTCAAATGTCATGCAGTAGACTTACAGACGGCAACAGCTAGAGAAAAAAGTTCTGATATAGTTTGATGAGCAGGAACATATTCCTACAACTCTAAAATAAAAAGAAGAGTCAAGAAGATTAACAAACACAAATGTATGTTGAGCACCTAAGCTTAATTAATGTAGTTTCAGGTATAATAATTCCTGGAAGCTATAAGACTTTGGCATTTATAACAAAAAAGAACTATCAAAATAAAAAGTTTTTTGCAAAATAGTTTCCTGGGCCGTGACTTAAAATAAATTTGTCAGTACTGGTCTTCAATTTATCGTGAGACAGGTAGCAATGTAAATTAGCTTTGAATTACATAAAGAACATTGATGGATTAAACATGCACTTGCTTTTTTTTCCTGCCTCCAGGAAAAAAACTTCACAGCCTCCCAACCACTGGGAAACTGAACAAGGGCATCCAGAGTTAATTAGATTAGCAAGCCTAGCATCAGAAAGCAACCTTCACCTGTATATCTTTAGCAACTCTTAACCTGCTCATAACTTTATCCTAATATTTCTTTTGACTTTCTTGATACAAATCAATTTTAATTTCCCTGATTACATGAATTACTAAGTTAACCAGTGAATCCTAAGTAAGAGTAACATACTGAAGGCATTACTGAAGAATATCTTGACCAGGCAGCTGTATCTTGTATTCCAAGGTCTTCTCAGAGAACACATGCTCTCTGATGCCTATAAGATCTGAAGGAGCAACGTGAAGATCAAACTTACTTCATCAGTCATATCATTAAGTATCTCCTTCAACTTGCACATAAAACAACACATAAATAAATTTCCATAATTTAGTATTCAGACTTTACAAAGGCCAAGTGACACTGTTCAGCTCCTAGTTCTCTTCTGCCTATGCAGATACATACCAAAACCCTTTTAACAGTAAGATTTCTTTTTAATTGGTACTAATACCTTTTATGTTCAAAAGAAATTCTTTCAAAAAGCATTGAGTGGAATAAAAAGCAAGTACAGAAAAGTTAGAAGAACAAGTAAAATATATCTAAATTTTGATAGGAGAAATAAACAACAGATTTTAAAGAGACTAGGACACTGCCTCTTGAGGGATGTACCTCTGCACTTTATAGAGCCTCCTTACTTCTTCTGAAGTTAAAAAAATCAACTACACCGACAGCCTAAATGGACAACTAGTCTTTTGGTTAAAACTTTTTGTAGGGACAGAGACTGGCCTACAGCATCAAACCTGTATCTCTTCTTCACTCTAATGTCAATTTCACAAACCTCAAAAAAGTGAGACAAAAAGAAATTAATCTGACATATAAAAGTTGCACACATTTCTAATACATACAGATACTTCTTTTTGTACTATCCTAGACTTACAGCTCTACAGTAATTCATACCTGTTTTTACTCTTTGATCTGTGTCAATTCTAAACTGACCTGAAAAAAAAAGAGTAGAACATCACCTGAGAGGAGGGTGGTGAGCAGCACATCACCACCTGCATAAAGAGGACTACTCACCTCCCACACATACAGGTGTGTGACCTCTCCAGCGAACTGAAAGAAAGCAGCACACCTACTTTCAAAGCAGAATCTGTTCATAACAAAAAGGTGTCAAGATTGGAACTGCAGGAAAGATTGAAAAATTCAGACAGCTAAAAATCCTTTATCTAGTCCCTATCACCCCATGTGTGGTTAAAATACTATCCAGAAAGTAAAATTCTGCACAACAGAAAAATTAGAAAGACTCTTATTTCAGGAGTTAAGTATCATCTCTATTCTATGGGGTTCTCTAAAATCTTCAATCCAGCATCTTTTCCCAAAAAATTTATCAACAGTTTCATCAAAACGTCCTTTAGAAAACTTCTTTCCTTTAAGATTACTAAACAGCTCTAGAAGTCTACTTATAACAGTTCATTAACTGTCATTGGATTTTATGTTACTGATAGTTAATGACAGAGGTGACATATATCTTACTATTCTTATATATGTGAAGACCTGAAATTAGGAGATCTTTAAATTTGCTATCATTCTATCAAACATCAGAATCTCTTTTATTTCTCATAAATTTGAAAAGAAATTTTCAAACTATTTCCAAATGCTCAAAAAGTCAATTCTGACACAGGATGAGTAGTTGTAATTCTATGTAAAACACCAAGCCTACATTCGGTCTAAAAGAAGTCGTCTTAGGCCTGATTCCTGTCAGTAGAGTCACTCACAGTCTCACAGTCAACATGGTAGGTACAGAGTTTATTCAATGTCTTAAAGTGGTTCGCATGGTTCTGTCTGCTGTTATAAAAAGAATCATAAATGTATACAGAAAATTTAATTCTTTATCCTGCATCCATTAAATGTCTCAAAGGACTCCTGGCCACCTCCTCACACATGTAAGTAAAAGCTGAAGAATAAAAAGCAAGGACTGATTTTATCTCAAGGTTATGGAAACATCATTAAACCATAAAACCACGCTGTCAAAAATTTATCTTGACATTAGAAAATGTCTCAGCGGAGTTAAAGCCTTACCACGTAATTAGCTGCAGATAATTCTGTTTAATACTGAGGATCAGAATTTTAAAACAGTCACAACCTTGATAAATGGCATGTTAAATAAACTGAAGCTTCCAAAAGTGATCAGATAACAAAAATGAGAAAATTCAGCTCCAGCTCAAAGGACAGTTGATACAAAAGCAAATTGTCTATTAAGGACAGGGCAACAGTGTCAGAAAGAAAGGTGCCTAACCCTTCTGAAACACCTCTCCATCCAGTACAGCTGGTATTTTCCACAGGTCTTATGAAAACTAAAAATACATTGGGGTGAAATTCTGTTCCCATGGAAAGAA
The DNA here is from genome assembly GCA_013397815.1 of Aleadryas rufinucha. Taxonomy (NCBI): domain Eukaryota; kingdom Metazoa; phylum Chordata; class Aves; order Passeriformes; genus Aleadryas; species Aleadryas rufinucha. Next base: position 165,831 of record VZTH01009132.1, on the reverse strand, counting down.
ATGGCAATTTTTTTTTTTTTTATTTTCAATGGGCAGTTTCTACAAATGCGCACTCGGGGATTCTCTGCCTATTAAACATCACAAGCAAGTGAATAAAACTAAAATTAATTTTCACAAGGACAAGAGCAGTGGAAAGCAGAGAAGGAGGACTGTTTAAAAGAGCTTCTGAGAAGCTCTTTTGACCTAAATCAGGTTGGAAATTTTCCAAGAACTATCTGGAATTTAGTCACCTCACTGCAGGATAATTTTTCTTTTTTGTCTGGCAGTCTGTTTATTTTCCTTCTTGAGGATCCAGCATCAAACAGAATAAAAAATAACCTTTGACTGGATCTTTTTGTGGCATGCAATGAAAGAACTGATCCAAAAAAGTTCAATGTTCGAATAAGCACCTACTGAACTTGAAAGGAATGTTGGAAGCGGTTGGGAAAACAAGATTACATCTTGAAGTCATGTATCTGTAGTATTTCTTTATTCCATGACCACACAGGGAAGTCATCACAGCTGGTTTCCTTTAGCATTATACTACAGAGAAGAGACTGCAAAAGTCCTATCAGAGACTTTACAGTTCCAAAGTCTTAAATTTTACCTGCTGAGAATAAGCATCCCTATTCAGCTTAAAAAAAAAATAAATAAATTGCATGGACATCCAGCTTATCTTCCAAAGAACACTCCATCGGAATGGCAGAAAACATCTGCTGCTACCTCACTGGGGATGGGGGCATACTAAATTAATATTTTAACACAATATCACACTTCATAAGACACTTGTTTGACAACCAAATCGGGAAGGCTGTAAAATGCCACATGGAAAATTAGAGAGTGACAACAAGGTCTTACAAAAAGCTTGACAGTTGTGCCTGACTGAACTGTGAATGAGATACTAATTTTACTCATGTAAAGCACATGGCTGTTGACAGTTCTTTTCTCCCAACTACTCACCTGCCCAGTCAGATTCTCCTATCCCTTTTGCCAGTTCTTTTTAGTATTAACAATATCAAGTATGTGTACACATGACAGGTCTATGTCATTAGCTCTCCATTTTCCCAGGGCAGACTATCACGCAGACCAAGCAAAACCAGCAAAAGAAGGAAATAAGCCCAACTTTAATGGACAAAAAACCCCAAACCAAAAACAACAACTTAAAAACCCAGTACTTTGCACTACATTCAATAAGGTGGGGAAAAATTCACAGTCAACATACAGAATAGAGCGAGTTAAAAATATCTTTGTGATACCAAAGCTATAGTGGTGCAAGTGTTGTCATTAACAGGATCATTCCCAGTTTCCAGTTAACAAGATATGGAGCTGGGAAGTCTTGGCTTTCACTCTGCCCTTGATGGCCACTTACATCACCTGGTAAAACACATGGGAGGGAAGAGGAGGTGCACATACATGCACGTGCATGTGTGTACATAAAAAATTTTAAAACCTTCTGTATTTTCTTCACCAGTGTTCCAACATCTTCAGTGATCTTCAGTGATGATCACTGTGTGATCTTCAGTGATCATCACACTGTTTCTGTAAAGCCACCATGGCCAGTCTCCATCTCAAGCTTATTATTACATAGAAGTCAACAACATTTGGAAAGCATTTCTTACAAGCTGCAACTCAGTTCAAACTGAGTAGGTAGTGATCATCTTCTGAGAATCAATTTTATCTTCAGCTGCACAAATTCTCTACACCCGATAACACAACGCAAATGTTTCATGTGAAATGCATCAGACAAAGCTCAGGCCAAACCAGCATGCCAACAAAGATAGTAAAACAGCATGAGTGGAGATGAGGTAGTACATAAGGGGTTTTATCTATACAACCTTTTGACTGGGTCTGTTTCAGACTAAGTGGTTTTACAGGTAAAATTACAATTTTACTTCACTGCAGTCTAATCACCAATAAAAAAAAAATCCAGCAAAACAACACAGTTGATTGTATTGCTCCTACTCTTGTCCACAGCAAAAAAAAGGTTCCTTAACTGTGCAAACAGGCTTTTTAAAAATCTTTAGAAAAATAATTTATAGCATTTTAATTTCATTTCTCTCAAGAAGCTCTTTCTTTTATTTATATCAGAAGAAAAAGAAATGTTACGGTTTGGCTTGCTTCATAAGAATACATTTACTAAAACAACCAAAACATAAATAACTTAAGGTAAATCTTACAGCTGAATTTATCAATCAATCAGGAATCAAAAAAATTAAATGGAGTTAAAACTGTGAGTACTCTTCGTATAAGATATTTCTGCTAGCTTTGTTTGAATTTAGCTTCCTGAATTGAAAGTAAAAAAATAATCTGCACCAAAAGCCAACACTAGTTAGTTAGTAACACAATAAACACTTTACATACTGTGGAAACTAACTTTAAATACTTTTCATGTAGTCTTTATGAATAAATAATCAACAATGCCACTGGACAAAGCAGCTTGTGGGATACAGTACTACCACAAACATTAACACATACTACTAAATGAAAAAATAGGATGGGAGTAGATCTGCACATATATTTCACTTTGCAGAAAAATTCTAGGCTGAAGAGAGATGTTATATGCTCCTTATTACTGTGAAAAAATTACTTAAGTTGATTGACTCAATTATATTTGAACTTCCTTGCTTTTTTTTCATGATAATTAAAAAAACATGATAATTAAAAAAAAAAAAAAGAAAAGAAAGAATATCCTCTGGCTACTGCTTTAATTCTGAAGTGTTGCAATTATATAAAAGTTATACTTCTGCTTAAATACTGACTGAATAAAAAAAAATAGTTTGAATTCACTTTGTCATATATCACATTCTGAATGTATCTACTGAACTCCCACTCAGAAATAAATCGTGAACATGAGGAAAGGATAATTTATGAGTTGTCAAGCAACCAGATTTTAACACTTACTTTTGTGAAGATCTGAAAAAAGTCAATTGCAGGTGGCAATTGAGAGTCATCCTGGATCTCAGCTTTCAAATACAGTTGCAAGGTTTGTGCAAGGTGCCTGAGGCCATCTTTCATTTCTTCACTTAACTGTTCAGTGTCTTATGGGGAAAGGGAAAAAAAAGTAGATCATGTCATAAACAGAACACTTCACCAACATTTTGAAAATGTCCAATGGCAGCCATACATTCTAGACATTTCCAGTCCTGGAATTAATCTTGACAGAGGGCAATTTTGACAGAGGGCAGACATTTCTCATTTTTTGTGACAATTACCTATCAGCACACAGTAGAGTTTATCAGGTTGCTACTGCCAAATCACACGAATATGATAGCAAGTTAAAGATCAAAAGCCAATAGATAAAGCAGATGTATAAGCAGATGTAAAACATTACATACAAAAATTAGGCATCTGGGTTTGTAACATTAACCACATTAGAAATATGCTTGGAACTTTATGCAGCAGTACATACTTTTATACTGTATAGATGTGTCAGAAACACTTTATGCTAGCAGATGAAACAGAAATGTATTTATGAACAAAAGGAGTTCCATACAGAGCAACTGGTAAACAATGAATATGAAAGAATATGAAGCAAATATCACTTTATTATGAAGCACCACTATTCATGTTTTACAGATAGAAGTCCTGAAGCAGATAGAATCACTGTGCCTGATCTTCTAATTAAGTGATTATGCATGCATCAGGTCTCTGATAACATGGAAAGTGAAACTGCTGCTGCCCTAGTAAGTTCACTGCCGGATTACCTGCTTCACATTTTCTTTGTCCTACCAGTTAGTGCAAAATGGAGAATGTGAAGCTGAACATATTCAAGTGCCAGTCTATAACAAAAGGCAGAGATTTATGATGCACTGTCAATCAATCTTATCTCTGCATGATGGTGAATAGTTATTTTATTATAAACATGTATAACTGCCCACAGCACTTCCCATGTGCAATTAACAGTGTGGATGTTTGCAGGTGATTTTGCAAGCATGAATGAATATATATGTTAGAAATCCAGACATGTATGTTTTTCACAATGTACAGAAAATCTCTGCTATAGAAAAGTATAATATCTATGAGGACTGTATCTTCAAGAGAAGCAGCAAACTTTTAGGTGACTGAAACAATCAAGTTTAAAAAATATAAAAGAAAAATCATAAACACACACTTGCATTTCTTATATAATATTCCTTTGAAACCAAAAATGCTTTTTCCTTCAAATGTAATTATTCAAGACAACATGTGATTTACTTTAAACTACCTATAATACATGGCAAAATGTATTATAACAAAGAGAGGAAGGCATGCTTTGTTTCACTATTGGCAAATAAAACAACCCTAGACTAATGAACAAAAATCATATAAGAAGCATGTTATAAATGGACACTGCATCTTAGGACAGATGTGAACATGAATACCAAAACCAACTGGAACTTCAGGGAGAACTGACAGAAATGGGAGCAGAATGCAATTATCCACACTGGAATCTGTCCAGTACATCAGAGCTAATGATCCAGAAAAAAGTCCCATGGGAACCTTAATGGAAAATGATCAAGACCTGGTTTTCAGAGCACATACCAAAACAAGGCCAAAAGCAAGATGAAATTTGTGAATGTTTTCATTTTCTGTTTTCAAGAAACTTTTTTCAATTGTTTAAGAAACCTGGTGTGCGAGACAAAATGCTATAAAAGGCCTATGGAAAGTTTTCTAAATAAGGCACGGGGATTTAATTATGCAATTTTGATAATTTTACAAGTAAAGTAGCAAAATATCTGCCCCATAGTACAGCATACAAACTATTTTCTGAATACTGAATATTTTGGTAGGTAAAAGCAAAGATGATTTCTGAATTACTGTAACGTACAGAGAGCCCAGAGAACTAAGGAAGGAAGGAATTGCCTTAAGATAAATGAGAACTAGCAAAAGTAACAATGCTCAGAGATACCCCTCCTACTTAATCTGAGGTTCAGGGTATACAAAGGAATTTCAAGGAACTATGGAGATTGGAAAAGAACTTCATAAAGGGCTGGATGCCTCCACATGCTTTGTGGGTTTTTCATGTATCACATATTTAAGCAGATAATTCTTCAGTAAGTGTATAAAATTTTATATGCTTCTATTCAGTTTATATATCTCCCACACTAAAAATCAACCAACAGTATAAAGTAATGTTGAAAAGTAATAGTGTAAAGCAAACTGAGAAAGCATAGTGACAATAACAATTTTCAAATAAAATATTTTGGAATTCTAATGGAGTTTTGGAAGGGAAAAAAAAAAACAAAACCAAAAAAAAAGATGAAAGAAGTATAAATTAGAATTCTATCACATTTCTGATTAGGGTTGAAACACTATCTTCTATTACAAAGATGCTTCCTGAGAATGTTTTTGCTTCAGATTACAGCCTGAATTCATAGTTCCCTACAAACAAATCTTTTCTCCTATATATTTAGGCCTCCAATAAAAACGCATTTCTGACTTTCATATAGATTCCACTAAGTACAGAAAAAACCAAAAACTTCATCAACACCCTTCATAAATTGTGCAGCAAAAGGGGAAAGTGTTATGAAATAACAGGAGCTTTTGAACCATATAGAGGCAGCAAAAAGCATCACAGCTACTATAAGTTCTCACACCAACCCAAAACACTTTTGGATTATTTTAACTCCAAAACCATAGAAACCATCTATTCACTCTAACAAGGAAGCCAGGAAAACAACACAAGTGAAAACCTTTACATAAGATTATGCATCGACCATTTGCACTGTAGTCTGTTAAGTATCAGCTTCAGTTAATGTGTTAATGTCCTAAACACTTGGTGCTGTGGAGATAAGTAGATTCCACAGGAATTGTTATTAAAACTCAGAGTAAATACAGATGAAATACTAAATGTGGCTCTCTCATCTGCCTTCACCTAAACTAACTGGCTATGGACCAGTTGTCTCTGCATCAGTGAGAGGATGGTGATCCCATCTGTATCACAGGCCATATCACTATTTCCTTCAGAATGGGAATTTTAGCAGAAGCTTCTGGCCACTCTACAGACTTTTGTACCATTTATCCATTGCAGCTCAGGCCTGTTCAACACCAAGCTCCTCTCCAGACAACTCATCACGCTATTCCCCTTGTATTCAGTCAAGTCAAGGAAAGCTGAGATCCTCTCCTGAAGGGTACTGAGAAACCTCAGTTTGTATGGAATGATCAGTTACAAAAAAATCTTTGCCTAATGGCAATTACTTACTCGACTGAAGATCAGAAAAAGAGTAAAGTCTCTCAGAAGGGCATACTGATTGTCTGAGCTGTAGAGAAAAACAGATAATTAACACTTACATAGCATCTTTTGTCTTGAAAACACTCTACAGGACTGATTATTCCATGTGATAAACCCGTAAGATAATTAGGTAAGGCCAACAGCATCAACATAAAACAAAGACTTTGCATAAACTATCCTAAAAAACCTAAATAGTTGCTATAACACTTTCTACTAATTTTAATTTTTTTTTAACACTTTGGCAGCTTACCTTTAGTAACTTACTTTGGCCTTTCAGAGTATAATTGAAATCACTTTATAAGGTTTGTAGTTTCAGAGTTCATGTGACTATAATTAATGCACAGCATTACTAGGTACATCTTTGCCCTTTATAAACTATCATGCACAAACTCTTTCCTGCAATGTATAAAATAAATGTGAAAGCATATTTTATCACTTCAGACCACAACAAATGCCTGCACTTTTATCCAACACAGACAGCATCACAGCAGGTTCAGCGAAAAAATGAGCAAATCCCTTTTGATTTACAAACCCATGCATTCATAAGCTGCTTAAACTAACAGAAAATTTAGTCCATATAAAGTAATCAAACCATGGGAATGCCAAACATCCAGGACTTCCAAGAGAGTTTAGAAAAATATTAAAAAGATAATTGAGATTAAGAGAACCCAACATGGAAAGCATGGCATTATGCCCTCTAAAGAAAGGGCGAGCTACCAGTGCTTCTGTCCTTACCACTCACTCAAACAACACTGAATGAGGCTTCCATTAAGTTAATAGAAAAGCACCGATAACTTCAGCAGCATTAAAGGGAAAACAATGTCTCCCTATGTTTTCCTTCCAGGCAGGAATAAGCTCAGAATGCTCCCACATAGACATAAGAAAAGAAAGTCAATAAACATGTCCCTTGAGCTTAATTATGTCCATTTTGGTATCTCTTGATCCTTTCACCATTTCTGCAAATTAATCAGTTAACTTGTAATGTAATTTGCAGTCCAATTTTTTTCAGCATTCTCAGTCCCTTCAGCCTTGTAGCTCATAATTACATTAAAAATGTAGAGTGAGAAAGCATTTATCAGAATCTGCTGCACTGAATCAATCTAAAAGAATGTCACTTACTAGTTTAAAAACAATCCTGCCAGCAAGTCTGACAGAGTCTGGAGGAAAATTGGGCCCGATGCTCTTAAGACACCTGCATTCCTGCTTGTGGTCCAGCCAAGCTTCTTTCTATTAGGATTTTTTGAAAAGGAATAAAAAGAAAATAAAGAGCATTTTATTTTACATAACCTGTATCCTATATATATATATATATTTTATATATACACATATATTTTATACATATAGTTATCTATAGTTATATATGCACACAAACACGCTCAAAGCAATGCACACTGATTCTCATTTGCGGTGGCATGAAGCAGCAGCAGTATGTAGCTGCTTACTTCATAAGACTGGAGAGAACTAGAAAGGATGCTAACTAACATACACAAAACTCTAGGCACGTGTTCAGTCAGCAGTCAAGACTGCAGAGGCCTTCAGAGTCCATTCACTCCACTAAATGCAGCTGTTCTAATGCAATGGTCAAGTTTTCAGTGCTGCAAAAACTGTCCCCAAACATCCCTGAGCTGATGAGGTGTCAATGCCCACAGCTGGGCGGACTGGTGGTGGTATTTTTCACAGTTCAGACCAGGAATGGTTGCTGAAACCAAAACAGAAGACAGAACCAAAAATATTTTAGTTGCATATGTTACCCAAACCTGCAATTTTTGTTTCATGGGGGCCACTTTGATTAGAATAGCAGAGAGAGACTAACACTTTCATAGCAGAAAAGAGTCAGGATGACAAGATAAAGGAAAGCTGCTATACCTTGAACTAAGTCTCTTTTTTTCTCTACCATTCATTGCTGCCCCAAGACTACTGCAGAAGAGCAGCAAGAACGAGTCTTCAGCTAAAGAAACATGTTGGAAGAAACAATTTCTGATCACGTTTTTTTCTTGTCTTCTGTCTCTACAAGCACAAAATTCTGTTTATAATATACAAAAACTCCAAGTCCATCTCATTAACATACTACATATTTACACATTTTATTTGCATATTCACAGTTTATGTTTGAAGCCACACAGCTGTTTCAAATAGTTTTAAAAGCAAATTAAAAGAACAAGGCACAACAAAGATTTGCTGCAATGACAAGTACTCAGAACCAAGGGCTTCTGAAGGTGACATTTTCTCGCAAATATGCAGTAAGGGAAAAAAACATTAACTCAGAAAAACAGTTTCTGTGAGGTGAGTGCCACAGAGAAAATGATTGTCTAATGTTAAGTGCATGTTCAGCAATTAAAAAAAAAAAGAGAAAATGGCAGGGCTATGTGTAAGGGCACATCAGACCCGGAGATGCTGACATGCAAGTTATAAAGATTCCAAAGGCAATCACACAATTTTTTCTTAAGCTGAATTTAAGTGAAGGAATTGTTTCAGGTAAGTAGGTTTCAGCGCCAGTAGCATTTGTTCTATTTAATTTAGGATTTTTTTCCCCTGTGGCTTGCACATAATAAATAAACTGAACTTTTTATTTCTTTCAGATACATGAGAGATTTGTGATTTCATTTCTTTTACCCATAACTCTACATGGGGAAGAAATGACACCAAGAAGGCATTAATCCAAATACAGTTAGTGTCACATGCTGTCTGACAAATAAAAGTTAAGTATTTAGTGCTGAATAGAATTATCCTTGTCTAGAAAAAACAAGGTCATGCTTGTAAATGTCCAGACATCATTCTGTGTAATATAGTTATATTGTCATTTTTATCCAACTTAAACTAAAAATGTTCCTGGGAGTAAGCCTTTATCTGTCAATTTTTTTCCTCTGCATAAATGTTGCACAGAATTTTAAGCATGTTAGAGGTGACATCAAAATGATTAATGACTTACCCAACCAATAAAGCCCTAATGAGATGAAATATGCTGTACCACATAGCATCATATGCCATGTTTCTTTGAGAGCATTCCCATGTGATAAGAATAGTTCAAACACATGCCTTCCATGAAACAGCACTTTGGCCAAAACTGATGCTAAAAAGGAATCAGTCTGATGCCTCTGCAGAAGGAGCTGGAATGGGGACTGCCAGTCACTTATTCCCAACTGGTCAGGGAGAGAGAAGAAAGCTCCAAATGCATTAAATATAATGGAATTCAACAATATTTTTTCTTACTACCAATACAACATGGATACAAATTACAGGACAATGTGAGAAAAAAGATTAGTGACCCTGGAGAGATACCATCTTAAAGTCACTCTCTAATAACATTTATTGGTTAGGTTTATGTTAGTCCCACATTTCTTCATGAGAGGATTTTCTTAGTTCTGTGTATTGTGGTTTTCACTCAAGGTTTTATATCCTATATCCAGCACAAGTATAAACACTGTAGTGCAGAGACATGGCCACCTGGTATGACCCTTCCCCTCCATGCCACAGAAGGTCTTCCAATTTTGCAAAGACTTCTTTTTCCCCTGTTAGAAATGAACACTAATAGAAGGAGGCAAAGAAAGGCAAGTGAACAGCACAGGGCAATACCAAACCCTCCTCCTCCAGGCTTCACTACACTTAGGAACTTGGAAAGAACATCCTTCTGTTTATCTCCTCCCAAAGCATTGTCTCTCCTTCAATCTCAGTGTATCCCAAGTGCAAATCCTCAGGCTTTACCCAAGTGAAAATGGTCAGCACCCACACGGCTTCAGAAATGGTGCAGCACAGAGCCCTTTACTGGTGGCACATTGAGAGTCTGCCTGCTGAACCAGCACCACACCAACTCCAATGACTCCCTGCACAACCCAGGCCCAGGATCACCTCCTGCTGGCTCAGGTCACAGGCAAAGACCCCTCACAAATGCCTGCAACGTCTTGTATATTTTCAGCTGAGCAATTTTGCCAATGCACATCCATTCCTTCACAGACATATGCTATTGCTGTCTCCCCACAGAGCCTGAATCTACAAAAGATCCTAAACCAGTGCTGATGAAACAAAGGTTTCTCTCATCTTCTAGGCAAGATCAAAAAAAATGAATGCTTCCTGCAGATTAATGTGCTAATAAAAAGCTGCTAAAGACCAGAGCTGATTAAGAAAAAAAAAGAAAAAAAATCAAAGCAGGATATTTTTCCATTGGAAGGTTTTGATCTGTTAAAATCAAATAATCTGTAATTGCCAAAGAATTTTTTTAATTTTTGCAAAATGTCTTTTTTTAATTATGACATTTTACTTTTATTACATTATTTCAATAATGTTTGATAATGTCACATTCTGAATTCGGCCTGAAATTACTCTTCCATTTTTCAGGGATTATCATCTATATCACTGGTCCCCAGTCTGTGGGATGCACCATATTAATAAGCATCACAAAAGTTATTATGAGGAGCAGCAGACATGATAACTCTACTTTTGGAGAGACACCCAGCCAACATAACATTGCTAGAAGGCAAGCAGCCCATGAAATTAGGCATCAACAAGTGGGAAAGGGGCTACAACAGGGGAATGCCAAATAGGGGCAAAGACCAATGAGGTCTGACCTCACTGGTTTTTGAAAGAAAAAGAAATTACAAGCAAAAAATCTATACGCACTTGATCCTGAAATTAGAATTCACTTGAAAAAGGTCACTCTAAAGGATCCCTTGTGATAAGTTTCAGTTCCACATTTCCAATATTTTTTGAAGTAAATTAAAGTGGTAAAAGTGCAAACAGTGGGCTTCAACTGGCCTGAAAAAGAAAAATAGTGGAAATTTTTGAAATTTAGAACAACTCACTCATAATCTTCAATATAGACATTATGGGGATTTGTAAAAACTGGATATTCTGATTTGTATATAGGTTTTTTTCAGGACTATTGGCTCTGCATACATTTTTTCCCTTAAAGGATAACTATTCTCACTGCAATTCCCAAATAGAGAAACATTTCCAAAGACTGTTTCTTCTCTTTAATGTTAGCCTGAAGATAGCTTTTTGTACCACTTGACATTTTAAAACAAATGAAGATGTTTACAAGATATTTGCAGCTTTAAAAATGGCTCTTTTTGGTACACTCTGAAATAGAAATCCCCTGCTGCATTTACTTTGAAGTTTCTTTCACAAAATCCACCTTTATTCTAAACCCAGTACACCTACTGAGATTAATTTTTTGTTAAGTCATATTTTTATATTACTTCTGATTTCATTTAATGTATTAATTACAAAACTGCAGAAAAATAACAGGTTTTAAGCCTGTTTTGAGTTGCAGTATCATACATCCAAAAAATAATCTAATCATTCTGCAGCTCAGTGTAAACTGCAAATTCAACTGCATAATTTGCATTTCAAAGTTATCTGTATTTATAAAACTAAAATAATCCTGTTTTGCCAATATTCACTTTTTTGAATGTGCAAACTGCTGTTCCATCAATACCCTGCTGTTTATTCATTGACCAATTAGTTCAATTAAAGTGCACATATTAACGAATTGCACTTAAGCTACCGAGGCTAAGTAGGACACAAAGCATTTGGTTTAGCTTTCCTAACAGCTGCTATAAAACCAGAGCAGCACAATAGTTTAGCTGACTTATTAGAATAAATAGGAATCAGAGGACAGTTCTCAAGAGCAAAGAGATCTGGCTGGTCTCAGTTTTATCTGGATCATCTGTTTCAAGTCATCAATCCCAATGAATTCACTGTTTTGACTAAAAAACAACTTTTTTTATCTGTTATTCTCTATCGCTACCTAATATCACAGGATATTACATACACTAATTCAATATTAATTTATTCATATTAACAGTTCAAGAAATTATGTAACTGCAAATACACAGCATGTTAAGTGCAAGTTACTTTTAGCAGCAGTAGCCTGTGTCACTGAAATTCATACCTACAACTAAGGATGGCTTTAAGCATGTGAACCCCAGAGCTGGAAGAACAAAGCAAAGATACTCAAGATGGCTTCAGGCTATCCCTTATGAATCCTTGAAGAATGTTCACACAGTTGTGCTTCTCACAGAGGAAGCTCCAGCTTCTACCTCCATTGCCTCTACACCTAAACTGGAACAAGTTATTGCATTACACCTTGCGGATTTGATCATGCAGGTCAGTGCCAGCACAGTCTCATTTCACATTAGAGACCTGCCAACAGAAGCTTTATCAATGACTCTCCTAGAAGATATTTGTTTTAAACTTACCTTGCAAATACTCTGGTCTTTTATAGTCTTTATGGCCATGTTTTCCTTATGATCTCCCACAATAAATCTGACTGTGGCATTATTATTGATGCTACAGTAAGCACCTAATGTACGCTGCACACATTTGCCATACGATGAATCAAAATGACGTATCGTCCTCTTTCCCTCTCCGTATGTTTTAACCCCCAAAAGGAGGGATTTGTGGCATCTTGAGAACACTACAGATTATACTAAAACAGAATTGTTTATAGAAGCACATGATATGTGACATCAGCCCTGAGGAGAAATACTTGGGGGTGATGGCGACAAGAAGCTCAACATGACCCAGCAACGTGCACTCGCAGCCCAGAACGCAACAGCATCCTGGGCTGCATCCAAAGCAGCCTGGCCAGCAGGGCAAGGGAGGGGATTCTGCCCCTCTGCTCTGCTCTGGTGAGACCCCACCTGGAACACTGCATCCAGCACTGGGGCCCCCAACATAACAAGAACATGGGGCCTGTTGGGGCGAGTCCAGAGGAGGGACACAAAGATGACCAGAGAGCTGGAGCACCTCTCCTATGAAGACAGGCTGAGAGACCTTGCAGCAGCCTTCCAGTACCTAAAGGGGGACCTACAAAAGAGCTGGTGAGGGACTGTTTACAAGGGCATGTAGTGATAGGATAAGGGGTAATGGCTTCAAACTGAGAGTATATTTGGCTTAGACATTAGGAAGAACTTCTTTACTGTGAGGGTAGTGAGGCACTGGAACAGGCTGCTCAGAGAAGCTGTGGATGCCCCTTCCCTGGAAGTGTTCAATGCCAGATTGAATGGGGCTTTGAGCAACTTGATCTAGTGGAAGGTGTCTGTCCATGGAACTAGATGATCTCTAAGGTCCCTTCCAACCCAAACCATTCTATGATGCTTTCATTCCATGATCTTTGGACTGTCAAAGACTTAACTTAAAAAGTTAAATTCATTTCCATTTTATAGACTATCACTGCTAATCTATTTTGACCAGCTTCTTTTCTTCATTTTTCTCTATTTAGGGAAAGAAAAAAAAATTTTAAAATATCCCCACCCCACCCCAAAAAAACAATCACTATGAACCCTCATCCTCCCACCTAAAAAAGAAATCATAATGCAAAACTGTGAGGAACCATTTAAAACTTCAAGAGTTCTATAAGGCAATCTTCAGGGTTCAAACCTCAGGTGCCAGGGCTCAAACCTCAAGTGCTTGCTTCTCTGCTCTGTTCAGCCCAGCCATTTATGCCTTGCATATTTGTTATACCTTACAAAGTCCTGCCAATTGCTGAACACATGCCTAAGTGACAAAACAAGTCAAATATAAAAGTTGAGATTTTAGGCCTGGACACCTTTGAGAACTATTTCATAGGATAGAATCACAGGATAGGTCAGGTTGAATGGATCTATGGAGATCTTTAGCTGCAAAGCAGGGTCAGCTCTGGGGCCAGACCCAGCTCAGAGATTTATCCAGTCAGGTCTCCAAACCCTCAAACACACAGACCACACAAACACCCTGTCCAGCCTGTTCCACCTCTTGGCTGTCAAGAGCTTTTCTTTGTATCCCATGTGAACCTCTGGTCTTTCAACTTAAGCCTGTTGTCCCTTGTCCTCTTGCCATGCATCACTTTTCTTCTTGAAAACCTCCTCAGAGATGCAGTTTTCCTTAAGGCCCTCTCTTCTCAACACATTCTTGACCCTTATTTCCTCTTAAAAAACTGGAATATAGAATTTACCATTATAAAAAGTACGCTTGAAATACAAATTCTTTCACTGCAAAATTGACTTAGAGCTTTCAGTCTACAGACAATGACGCTTAAGAATTATTCCTCCCCCTCTCACCAAGCACAGTCAAAAAACACACATTTCAACTTTGTTTTGTCTTTTGTACTGATCAGAATCTTATATTTGTGGCTATAAAAATACTCAAATAAAACAGGGCAGTATGTTTACCCACCCTGTCCAAAACTACAAATAAATTGCAGTATGGAGGTATGACAATATGCAAAATGCATGGAGACCTTGTAAAAAAATTATTCAAATACCTATTTTCTTAAACCCTTTATAGCTGTTATTTTTCATCTTACCTGACAAGATCTACCACAGTATTTAGCAACCTTGCACTGAGAGCATCTGTGCAAATTTTCATTCCTGTTTAAAAAAAAAAAAAAGGTTATAAATACAAATGTATTTATCCTTCTTACCTAACTAACAATTTCCAAATATTCTAAGTCACAAAAAAATCTTAAAAACAAGCATAGTCTAAAATGCACTGTAATGCAAGAAGAAACTGTACGTAGTTATGTTCAAAGCTATAGTCACAACCCTTTACTTGTGTCACTCAGCACCTCTGGGGCCACTTTGCATCAACAGGAAAGTTATCAAGTGTGCTTTTGTCATGTAGCTGTAACTCTGACGAGTTTGATTTTGTAGATAACATCATAATTAGAGGTGTGCAATACAGCTAGGTAATCTATTTACTATCTGAGTCTTGTCTTAAGCAAGCAAGCGTGACTATCCGTCTTAAATAAGACCTTGCTGTGAACCTGCGGCTGTGAGATTAAATTTTATCTTTATAACAGAGTCCAAAGTTGACATGTCAGCAAAAATTTCTGTTCTAAGAAAACACTTCTGAACAGTGGATAATGAGAACAAAATAAAAATTCATTGGGGAAGTATAAAAATCCAATGAAAACTAGAAGAACTCAGACATATACATCACAATCAAAAGGTTAAAAGCATCTCCTGACTGTAGTACTGTTTTCTGATACTGTCTTAATTTATTTATATGACTTAAGAAAATGTCACTAAAGTTCTGTACATTTTTAGACAGTAAGCAAGCATTAAATGTCAAAGCACACACAGAGCAAATCTTGCACCTCAAATATATAAGAAAAGATATTTACTTCAGGTGAGCAGAAATGAGACCGATTTTGAGGCTTCCCTTCCCTCTTATTTTCCTGTAGAAGATACTGAACATGATACATTGTTCTGCTAACACTGCAAAATGTTCACTTCCATTTCTTTATATGCAAGGCTGCTTATGTGAGTTATGGTCATTCATTAGGCTGGGAAAACAGTATACGGTTTTTCATTGTTAAAACTGAAGGCAGGTGATTTACCTTACAGACACAACAATTATCTGGGCTCTGTGGACAGCACAACCCTTACTATTTTCCCTCAGACTTCCTCCTGGCCACCCCTCTGACCTTAGGGAAGCACAGGTGGCTCGCTGGGTGCCACTATTCCCTTGTGAGCTGCACACGGCTGAACGCGGCTCACACCCAACTGTCACCAGGAGTTATTCCTCAGAACCCCCTTCTCCATCCTTCCACAAGGCAAGGAAAGAGGTGTCAGTCATGCCACTGTCCCCCTCTAAAGGTAATTTTAGTAATGGTATCTTTGTGTTGCTACAGTGTTTTACATTTAGCTGCCTCAAATCTTATTATATAGATTAATTCAGCTTTCCAATATAATTGGGAGATAACTGTCTAAACCAGCCCATTTCAAACTGAAGGGGCAAGTTTAAATGATCAGATGAAGGGCTTTATTTTGCAAGATCCCTGGTGTCTGCACATCAGTACCAGGTGTGCTCTTTTCACTTGCACCCCCACCTGATGTGATTAAAAGATGTAATTTGCTGTCTCTGCTGTCACCAAAAGAAAACTCCTCTGCTGTTGTCAGCAGTCTAGAGGCTGCATACCGTATAGTCAGATTCCCAGACCAACTGCTTTGCAACATGACCTGTATTTCTTCTTTTACTTACACCACTCAGTTTTTCCCAAATTTTAATTTCTATGGGTGACTTCAAAAAGGTAGAACCATATCCAAAGGCCACATGCAAACCAGATAGAACCAACATGCCCACAAACTTTGATCTAGAACTTCTGGATAAACAACCTAGCCCACTTATTTCAGCTGTGACACCAAAACTGAAGAGTAGGGGCACAGCACCAGAAATATTATGGAGCATCCTCTAGTACAAACTAACCTCTCCTTTCCCTCAAGTCCCACAAGTGGGAAAGATATTTTGCTGATATATGAAAGTTCTACTATGTTTGAATTATTAAAAATAAGAGTTGATGCTTTATCTTAGGACTCCTATAGGCATTTGGGGAGTTTAGACAGCTGCATTGGTCAAAGATTGAGAAGAGCATTAAGAACAGATCATTACAATCTAGTAAAAATCTTTTCATTTGTACTGTATAAAAATCCCTATTTTGTCACACAATATTTTGTATATTCATACTAACTACCAGGAGTAAAAGTAATTTATAAACATTTCAGATATAAGTACATGTTTTCCTACAGCATTCTTTATCTTCCTATCTGAAAAGACAGCCCTGGAGACAGAAAAAAATTAGAAACTGTTGGATTTCTATAAACAGAATCTAAAACCTCGTACATGCACAATAGGTTTTTGATTTTAAGGTGCAATGCCTGAGGATCATTCAGAGTTAGAAAAAAGTGTGAAATCTTCATTTTGCCAGCTGAGGAGAGCTGCTTCATGTTCAAGGTTGAGCAATGACAAAACCTTAACCATATGCTGATAGAAGAGGATATATTTCTCAATTTAGATTAGAAGCTCATGTCAGGGAAACCTAGAACAACAAAAGAGACCCAAGCAGGTGGAACTTTGGTTTGCTCTTCAGCTCTCCATAAGCACAGCCACAGCCCTTGAGATGGTCACTCTGCAGTGTGTCCCTGTTGCCTTTAACAAGTCTGTTTTACCTGGTTCTACAGTCACAGAGAGGTTACTAGGGACCTTTTGGCCTCTCTGCCTCTAGATACCTCCTTTATATTCAGTATTGTACACTCTTGCCAGCAGCCTCTACAAAACTTCTCTTTATTGTTACATAGTATTAGTTGAATGTCTAAGTGCTCACCATACTACAGAGTGACTGAGCAAAAACATTTTGAAGGCAGACTTTGTTCTACATGTTATTCAACAAAACACAATAATGAGTTTAGAGTTTGATAATGGAGCATGTGCAATTTTAGTCCCAAACACACTGAAGTACCACATAGTCCCAGCAGCAACAGGTAAGATGCTGATTTCCAAAGCACAGTAATTAAAACTTTTTGGAACCTGAATTTAAATGAATGAATACCCACAAAAACTGGAGAAGTCTTTCCTACAGTTTTCACATTCTTCCATGAGAAGGCTAGATCCAATAACCTTAACACACTGCAAGCACACCTTGCTTTGGTAGACCTCTTGGCAGTTTTCCAAGAGATGCCAGGATTTACTGGAATCATTAGTGTCAAGTCACCGACACATATTCGATCTTTCTTTTGTAACACAACTAGTAGAGGTGTCACCACAAAGCACCAGACTCCCTCAGCATCCAAGGAAGTTTCAATACTTTACAGGGCTATTTCCTTTGTATCCCTTGTCCCTGAGGGTTAATGCTGCAGTAACAAATACATACACACACACAAATCTAAGGATCATCACTCAAAACTGGAATTTTTGTCAAACTGACACTATCAGTCAGATTATTTGAATAAGGTGACTCCTTCCTGGTGCCATTTAATGAATGAATTATCCATTTATTTTTGATGTTTCTTTGAACGACAAGTAGATGTAGAATGCCTGTCAGAGAGCTGAATAATAAAGCTGCTAATGAAGTCATTGCTTTCTCTTCCAATCCTTCTTCCCCCTCCTGGACAAAAAAAATTCCTTTCTATTTATAGCATCTCTGGATCTTGCTACATGGCACACTAAGTGTAACACAGCAGTCTCTAAAACACTAATTCTTAAATCCTTTCTATTCAGATTCATGTATTCATATATAGAGGACTTGTGTATTTTAGAACATTTTAAGAAGTAAGGCAATTTCCCTGGTTTATTTCTGTCCTCAATATTTTGTTGATGTCATAGGCTTTATTAAAGGAATTTTAAAGTAACTGTGAGATAATCCCATGTATTTCTTATTACCTGTAAACTTCACCTGGAGATAGTACAAGTTCCTTACAAGGTACCTACTGCATCTCACCTAATGTGACTAATTTCATGGATGAGAAAATGCACAAAATTTGATCTAATGGACTCAGTAATACTTTAATTGCTAAAAAAAGTTTCTGCTGCAACAAAAAGGAAAGATGCAGTAATTAAAAATAAATTATTAATTTTCCAACACATTGTAAACAAGATTTTGCAAATGACCACAACCCCTTATAAAACAAGCACAAGTGAGCATCTTAACCTGTACTAAAACAAACAGCCAGAACCAAAAACAACAACAAAAATCAAAACCAAAACCCACATGAGGAAAGTAAGCAGGGGTTGTCAGTTGACCTCTAGCATGGTGTTACAGTCAGGTTAAGAATCTTTCCTCTGAGGAATTTGGTTATTGCTAAGTCTTTTCATCATTATAGTCTACAAACACCATTCATAGAATTAGCTCTCCCGATGTGTACTGAGAAGGCAAAAAACCAACCCCAAATGCAGAGGTGGGCAGAGGAATTTCCAACAGATTGATATGGACAGGAAACAAAAGAACACCTATGAGACAGGGAAAAAACTAGTAAGACAGTTCAACTGGAATTGCCCCAGTGGGCACACCCTCCCCAGCATTTTTTTTTCTTTTTTTTTTTAACACATTTAAAATCTTAAGAAGAAGGTGAAGAGATTGGCAAGGGTTTGGCTGGACTATCAGGTCCTATCAGAGCCACACCTGCACTCTCATAACTTAAAAAAATATGTTCCCTTTTAAAAACATCACATAATACTTCTGCTTGCCAGGAAACGGCCTAATTCAATTTCAAATACCACAACAAAAGTCAACCAAATACAATTAGACTACTTAATTTATAATGGAAATGCATCTACACTCCTCTGCTGATTGCAGGCACTTGACTTTCAGCCCTACTTACAAGATAAGTGTCAGATATGACAGAACATTTGATTACCAGACCGCATTCAACGTGCCTTTCTATGTAGTTTATTCACACTTCTGCTTCTGCCACATCTTGCAAGAAAACAGGACTATCTCACACAAATTTCCTACTGCATTTTTGTTGTTGATATTGTTTTTCACTTAATAATCCTGCCCTGTATACATGAATGAAAAGAGCAGCTCTTTCTAATGCATGTCAAGTTGAACCAATTTCCTGAACAAATTCTTAGACCTTTACGATTCAGTCAAACCTGTCAAGTGCATAAAGTCTACCTGGACTTTCTCAAGTATGTGCATTTCAGACCTGTCACAGAGTGAAAGCAATCAATACCTACAATAGGCAAACATGACATTCATCATTTTAACTAATATGCCTCTGTCTTCCAATAATAAAAATAAAGTTGTGAATAGCAAACAGCCATCTTATATTTGGTAGATTTGAGAGCACAGGGGTTATGTTAAATGCAATTACAGCTTTCTCTCCACACCTCTCTCCCAATAATGAGGTGTAGCTACACAGTTGGTCCCCAGTTGTCACACCACTGCTGACCCACATGGGCACCAGGCACTGTGGGGAAGATGGCTCTGGTGACAAGGATGAACAGTGCTAAGGGCCAGGCAGCACAACCCTGGGGCATACGTGCCTGCAACATCCCAAATCCAAGCCCTTGGCAAGCAAGAACTCTGCAGCCAGTGAGCCGTGCCCACAGCAGGGGTTCCCAGCCCCTCTGGTGCCCTGGGTGCTGACTTGGGACAGCTTGGCAGGCTCATGGCTTCCCTTTCTCTTCTGCCAGGACCCTGGGCCTGCTTTGCAGTCTCGGATGAGTTGGCAGAGGAGAAGACATCTTCCATAAGCCCCATGGCCCACAGCCTCTGAAATAAGGTTGCCAGGCTTTTCTGCCCTAAGGTGATTCTGTACCCTGCTCTCAGGTCCCACACTGGATCTGGGCAAACAAGAGTACACCAGGTAAGAAGCCTTTCAATTCCATGCCCCTAAAAGTAATGAAAAAACATCACATATTCTCCACTTGCACGCTTCATTGTGTTAAGTATATGAATTAATATTTTCTTAACCTAAGAGCAGCACTGGGAAGTAGCTTTCTGGGAGGCGGAATTAGAGTTAAAAAATAGCAACTACAGCTAACCATCAATGATCAGTCACTTATTCAAGTGAGAACTAAGACTTTTTATATAAGGAAAACATACCTAATTTATTTCCAAATAAAATTATCATCTACTTCATACCTGAACATTCTACAGAAGTGGTATTGCATTGTCCAGGTAAAAAAAAAAAAAAAAAAAAAAAGAAAGAGAGAGAGAACGCATGAACAACCAAAGCACCTACCCTGTGATAAAAGGTTAGTTGTGACAATTTGCCCTCTAAATGACACCACTTACTAACAGAAACAAAAATTCAGCACTCAGGATGACTCCCCATAACTTAAATCTTGGCTTCTGAAGTCTGACTTGTAACCCTGAATGCCCATTTGCATGTTATTTTCTGTAATTCTTGTTATACGCAGACATCTATTTAACACCCTGAAACATGTCTGTATACATTCTATAAGGAAAAAATAGAATTCAAATGGATGAGGAGAAAGATGATCCTTCTGCTTAGAATGGGTGTCAGTTCTGTTCATATCTTACAAATATTTTTTACATATGTACTGTCTGTATTTGGTTTTAAAATATACACTCAACAGATGTATGGGTCATATAACTTTAGTTGACAAGAGATTCTGGATCTTATTTTTTCTCTAGTTTTGTGTGTTAAGTACATCTCCCATCATTCTTTTCTGCATCTTGCTTTTTCTTCTGAAGAATACCTGGTCTGCAAATTGTGAAAAGCATATTCTAAGTAAAACTTTTAAGGGTCTACAGTCATTTCTTCATTGCAGTATAACCTTTTCTGACAATTTAAATTGGAATTTTAGCTTTTCCTTCTTTTGGAGATTGCAGGAGCCAAAGTCAAGGCTGGAGAAAAACAATAAGAGGACATACAAAAACTAGATTTTCATTTACTTCTATGTAGAATCTGGTCTTTGTGTTCATACAGTGATTGAAGTATTGCCAAATTTGGATAAGAAAGTGTTTGTTTTTCCAAACTTCTTTGTACTACTTTGAAAAAGATTGATGCTTTTAAACATCCAATACTCAGAATGGTGAGAGATCTCTTACTGAAACTGAAAAGTTATCTAGAGCCACAAAGAGAGGATGCTCCCATGCTTAAACTGAAAAAATAAAAAACCACATTGATTTTTTGAAAATAGAGAGACTAGAAGTGTAGTATTTATTCTGATAAAACCAAGAACAGAATTATACCCCTCTTCACTGAGTTGGCAAATGATGAAAAGCTTCAGATGCAGTGCATTCCAATAAAATTAGCAAAGGAGCTTATAAGAAGAAATACCAAAAAATATGGCCCTCAAATAGGCATGAAATTTAATCTTACCTTTGAATTTTACTTCTTCATTTAACATTCAGCTCTTATCCTAACCTACACAAGAAAATACAAGAAAATCTCTCTACTGAAAACCAAAAGATTTTCCTTAGAAGGAATTTCAGTAGTACAAGTCCCTTTGACTTGTTCAGGAGAAGCACTCAGCATGTGCCAAAACAGTGATTTTTTTATTCTAGAAAACAGACTGGCTTTGGAATAAAATGCCTTTTACATTTATGTACACACATGGTCTATGTACTTATGCATACACACACTTCATCAATGTGCACGATGAATAAAACAAACACCACCACAACTGAAATCAGTGGTTGTGTGAAAACACTGTGATTATCCCCTCAGCAAAACTCACAGCTGTCCCTCACTGAGAGCACTGAAACACAATCACAGCAGAAGTTGGCTCCAAGAGCATCAGGTAACTACCACAAACTGTGTCTGCCATCTCCTTGCCCTGCAAAGCTACTTTGACACAACTGCCCTCAAATCAAGGCCATCTCCAGGGTTTCCCTGCAGTGGGCACACCAACACGCCTCCAGCAATTTCAGGCTTAAACAGATTATTTTCAGTCACACAGCACATTCATTCCACCTTTGGATTTCAATCAAAGAAGAAAGCCAAATACTGTGGAAGACTAAGATTTTATTTCAAAATATGAAAAGGTCATATCTATAAGTTAGAAACCTGGGAAAAAAAGCTACATGCAATATTTTTAAATGCTCATTTCTGGAACATGTGGTTAAAATCCAGTGAAGCCAAGTATAACAAAACATCCCATCTTTCACTTTTTCCCTATAAAAATGATTAATTTCTTCATTAATCTGCTGTATATCTAAGTAGTTTTTTCTTCAACCCATAGGTCAATGTTCCACCAAAACAAAGCTGTTACTCTAAAATATCCTACTGATGCAAATATTTACATCCTGCTAGTATTACCTTCGGGATCATATGGATGTATCATTTTCAATGAAATACAAACCCCTCTGACCCTCTCAGAGAAGAATATCTTCATGAGCTTTTTTCTTTTTTAGCTCCTTTCCTTTCTTGACCACATTTATATTTTTAGCATAAACATTTTTTAGAGGTCCTGCAATGCCTACTTACTTGCTTTTCTTTTTCCAAATATGAACGTCTATGCCCAAAAGTCCTTTCATTCCCTATGGAACACATTTTGAATGTGATGAACAAAAAAAATAAAATATTTCGGGTCAGGCAAAAAACTTTGACAGACATAGCAATACAGATAGGCTCAAAATAAATTCCAGTGCTTTTTGCACTATAGATTTAGAATTGGGAAAGGATATGCATCACGTGAACTCTTCATTTTCAACCTCCTTAGCCTTTATGGTCAGACCACACCAAAATTAAGATTCAAATGCAGGTAACTGGAACAGAATAGTCAGTTCTGCTTACTTATAGCTGAAGAACCTACAAAGACAGAAAAAAGGAGTACAACGAAGGAAAAACGTGCTTCTATCAAATAGCAGGAAGGGCAGAGAAACAGCTCGTTTCCCCTTTGCTCAGGTGTAATCTGATATCGTGAGGTTATCGCAAGACGTCTGAAGTGTTCTTGTCATGAACTCATTCAGTGGGATTTTTCCCACTGAAGACTTTTGCATTAGAAGAATGTGAAAATGTTCTTGACATCAGTAATTCTGCTTCCCACTTCAATCCAGCCCTCCAGAGCAGGACGGTTTTCTGCTGTACTTGTTCCTCTTGGGATGCACTTTAAATGCACATAAGTTTCCCTCAGACAAAAGCATTTCTGATATTGAGTCCATCTTTACCTCTTAGAAATGTAGACTGTTCCTCAGAGTACCACTGTTTGATCTCCAAAACTATTCTACACAACTGTGAGACACTGGGGAAACTTGAAGAAGGATCACTTTTAGCAAATCTATAAACACCTGTAATAGATTTCCAAATAGCTGCCTAACCAGTTCTCTCTCAATCTAGTTGCATGGACGGTCTTTTAAATTACCTTTACCTGGCACATTCCATCACATTTTTCTTCAAATCTTCTGTATTTTATCAGTTCTTTTCCTGTCATTTCATTATCTGCAGCTTTGCAGGCATTTTGGTTTGCTTGTCACTGTTCATATTTTTTCTCTATTTTACTCTGCTTCAACACCTTTCCCATTTCAGAATCTCTTTCTCCTTTTCTAGATTACAAAGGCACTGCCTTTTATCTCTGGGAAGTCTTATTCTTTTCCCCACCAGGCCCAAATAATTTTTCACTGTATACTCCTTCCAGCAATTTTCATTTCACATCAGAGTGGCACTTCCAAGCATTGATCTGAAAACATTTTACAAATTTTCTTCCTATCAAGTGCTTAAATAAAATTTCTTATGTCACATCTCTCACTTCTTTCGCCAGCAGATTCTGGATGTCAACACAGAAGGGATGTCTTCCCTTCCGTGTGCCTCCTTTACATGTCACTGAAAGGTGGATTCCAGGGGTCCCACACTAAAGCCTTAATTTTGGAAATGTTCACCAATAAGAATGAAGGTATTTTGTATTAGCATAGGAACAGCAATGCTACATAGAAATTATTCAGAAAATGCAGAACATATATATGTATACACACACACATTTACTATTGACTCCTATAAGGCAGTTAAAACCAAATTGTTATTTTCATAGAGCTGCATTGCACCATTACTGATAGAAAGCAAGACCTTCAAGCAGGATTATACATATAATAGCTAAAACTTAAAGTTAAGCTTTACAACTGCCCTAAAGTCCATTTATAATGCCACATTGCCTGGAAGAAATCTTACTATTAAAAAATGTACTCACTAAACTTTTCACATCTCATAGCATAAAGTCCTTAAAGACTCACTGGAAACTCATCTGGTTCTCAGAGGTCTTTGTAAGGTTCTCCTGTGCTTCAATTAACCTGTTTGTACTGAAACTCCTGCAAACACCCCCAAACTCAGCTGAGCCACTGCGGTGCCGTGTTTGCAGCAAAGCCCAGGCAGTGCCCAGGGCTGCCCAAAAGGCACCTGACAGAGCAGAGGCCATGCCCCACACACCTGGCAGGGCACCACCACCCAACAGCAGGGAGCAAATGAGGTACAAGACCTAATTAGCAATCCCAGCACAGTGTGTGCAGTGGGGACACAAGTTGTCTTCAAGGCCTCTGCCAAGTATGCCACTCTAACAGGCAGAGAAATAACCAAGGTTGAAGTGTCTGGTGATATTCGTTCACCTTTTGTGTGCTTCCTCCCCTGCTTCAGTGGTGCCAATGCCCCTACAGATGCAGGACAAGGTGCTGAACCCATTTTGTGCTCAATATTCTGAGTTTAAGAGAGTCACAGACATGAAACTGGCCAAGCTGCTGAGACTACTGGTCTCAGAAGGCCTCTGGAGGACTGGAGCCTTCCCAGTCCAAAATAAACAGCCAAGGGAAGTCATAAATCAATTCCACATCATCTAATACTTACTCTCTGTACTCTGGTGACACCCGATGGCTAAAAGCATAATAGATGTTTCTTAAGTTTCAAAGAGCAGCTATCCAAGTTTCCCTTTTCCCTTTTTTTTCAGTAGAGAAGCAAAAAAATTGTCAAAAGAAATGCCTAACTATAGCGACACCCATATATTTTCAGGAAAAGAAAAAGTAATTATAATTCAACAGCAGTGAGCAGTAGTGTTAATTTGCCTAAGTCTACTTCCCACCCATTCTACATAATTTTTCAGTAAGCAAAACCTATACATTCTTCAAAGTGCCCATTTCCAGGAAAAGGGTCTTTTAAAACAAACTGGCCCAATTCCAAAATGTATTTTAGAGCCCCACATCATCACTAGCTTCAGTACAATTTTTCCTGCCAAAGAATTAACAGTTCGACCAGGAGTAATCCTGAAAATTTCCATCTCACTAACTGAAGTACTTGAAGATATGCACATGCTCAGGCATGCCTGTAAATGGCAGCCAGCTCTCACAAACTGGTTCTGTAATTAGTATTGCTACATTTTTAACTACAGCAATACCTTCACAAAAGAGACCTGCTTAAACTAAGGAAGTGTCAAAATAATTTAATGTGTCTCAGAAACCATTTTTGAGAGGAAGCACAGGTAACACTTGCAAAAAAGTTTTAATGAATTCTTGAGGAACTGTAGAAACAAAGATAAAACTTGAACTACTTTTGTTCCATCTTAAATTTTTAATAAAAATTCCCACGTATTTTTAAGTAAAAGCTTCTCCATGTCTAGCTCATTTTGACAGGCAAAAGTAATGATGTTGTATCAACATGAGAAACAATCAAGTGCTTTTTAAAAATTGGAAGCTATTATTTTAATTAAAAAACCTATTTCTTAATTAAGTCATGGGAATATCAACATACAGGATTGCTTCTCCACACTTAGCCACTGGTTCTCATATTTCTCTTACAACATTCCATAGAAAATGTTAGAAGAGGAGCTGCCAAGTCATAATATCTGTCATAAGGTAAGAGATTGTCGTTTACCTTCCTGCTGATTTGTCCCAATGACAATACATCAATGCACACATTTCCATTTCAAAAATTGCCACTGCTATTGAAGAAGCTTCAAATAGGCATAGACACAGCAAGGAGGTTTAAACTAATAAGGAAAACCACAAATTGATATGGATTGGCCATGGATTTTGCATAGTTATCTAGTTAAAATTGGGTTTTATGTTCCAGAAGGTACTACTTTTACATCATTATAAGTCTTCAGTTAAATTTCATTTTCTCCATGGCCAAGAAATATGAGCCTTTAATCATTATACCATAGCTTTAGCAATGGGTCATGAGTGAAATCAGATTATTTGTTTCAGTTCAACAACCATGGAATGAGACTCTGCAGAGCACAGTACAGGAAAATGAGAAATAGGTTATTCCTTATTTGCAAAGGAAGAAAGTGAAGGTTTATTGTGATAGGCAATTGCTGGGAGAGAGCTGGAGATTTTGTTAATATATGTCAGTGCTGATATGGCTTATAGGTATCAGTAGAAGTTAAATAATCCAAAGCAATGCTCTGCTTTGCAGAATAAAATAAATGCCTGCGATACATGTTTGAGAAAAATGAGCCTCTGGTAATTTCTAAAGTCTACCATGCCTCAAATCAATGAGGCTGAAAAAGCTTGCAGGAAGAAATGATCCATTGCAACCACACTGTTTTATAAAAATTTCACTTTCAACAAGATTGCAAAATAAAAAGCTTTTTAAGTGCCTGCATATACATGAATATATTCTTATCCATACATATACTACCTCTATTGGCACTTTATTCCTATTCTGATTTTTCATCTCGTATGTGTTATTTCCTCCTGTATCTCCTGAAAATGTTACACTCTAACTCATCACCTTTTCTGAACATTAACCACCACTCCTGCAGTAATACAGTGAAACTCAGAAGAGGTTCCTCACCACCTGGGGCACCTGCCCCCTTCAACAGCTCTGCTGGTACACACTAGTGACTTGTGCACATTAGAAAGGCTGGTGCAGTATCAGAGGGATCTATATAAACCTCACATTTAGCTTATTTTACTGCTTGAATTCTGGTCTCCTGTCAAACTTTACATCCAAATTGGTTACTTTGTCATTATAAATGGAGGCAGAGCCAGATGTTCTTCTCCTATGCACGCTTCACTCAAATACACTGCAGCATGCCAACAGCTTTAAGCATCTTATGTTCAGTCCCCACTGCTGTTACATGACTGCAACAGGTTCTTAAGTTAAAACTGATTTAAGTATTTCTTATGAAAGCATCAATGTGTTAGTTGCACATGAGAGATGCAGAGAAAATCTGCATCTTCTTCCACAGGACAGGTGCAAGACCAAGAAACTTGCAAACGGAGAGGAAAACACCCAACCTCTGTCACTCTGGTTCCTTAGTCTGTGCAGGAAATACTTGCTCAAGAAGGTAATATTTTAATGTCTGACCAAAAAATGCAAAGTTGACTTGTCAGCATAAACAGTAAAAGATGCATGTGTAGTGTTGGGTTTAGGGATTTTTGGTTTGCTTCATTTTGATCAAGACACTGGCTGTTAATAACTGGGGGTATTTCTCAGCTAGCGAGCGGATTAAAGCCTCTGATTAATTTCATACAGATTATTAAAACAGCTAAAAGAACCCAAATTACAATTTCAGTTGAATATAAGAATTCCACATGAAATTACTTGACTTCTCCTTTTGGTGGAGTTCTCAAAACCTGAACACACCGTCTGAAAAAGAGATCCATTGGGTTCATGAAGAAGTAGCAAAGGGAACACAGCTCAGTCAAACACAAAAACAAGTCCCACTACAAAAATATTAGTCTAATATCAGCCCTTATGCATTTATAAATGTTGCTTGTATATGCAGTACTCTGCTAATACAAAATAAAAATGATAAAAACATTCCAATACAGGAAGGATAAAACTAATGACAAAAAAGATGAAGAATACCTTTAACCCAGCACAATGCAGTTCCTGTTACCATGGCAAAATTCATCTTAGAGGACAATGAGATTTCTTCACAGCTCCAAACCACGGAATAAAACTCCATCCAGTCAAGGAGCCACTCAGATTTCAAGTCTGAAATCTAACCTATAGATGATCCACACTGATTTGGCAAAAGTAAACTGTATTCTGAAAATGGCATGTACTGCATATTCTACTGGTATGATCGCTTTCACACTGAACAGGTTATGTTTAAAGAATATATGTTTTTTCAGGGCAGTCAATTACAGAAATTACATATTTTAATTAAGCTGTGTTTTTACTTCAAAATAATTCTTGTTTTCTTCCTTAAAGCAGATTGAATTTTCAGTCTGCTGTTATATAGGCATTTCTGCTGTCCTGGAATACCCTCACTCAGCAGGGTTGAGTTGTGGTATCCCCTCTGCTATGCACCAGTGTTACTGAAGTCAGGCTAAGTGCATGCTGTTTACATGGCAATTAATAAAATGTGGTTATCTTCACATCACTAACCCCCAAATTTAGTAGAATTTCTTTACAACAGAAATGTTCACAAAAGTTAAAAGCTTTCCTTTATGCTGTTATATATACACACATAGACATATGTATGCCAGGTGTTTCCCAACTAAGCCACTTTAAATTGGGAGCACATTATGGAAGATGCTGGCAAAGAATAATTTCTTGAACCAGAGCCATGTTTTTGTACTACATATAATGCTACGTTTTCACCTAATTTGATAAAAAGTTCCCAGCATGATACTAGGTCTTTGCACCATTGAAGATGAGTCCTTCTTCAAGTGATTAAAAAAAAAATCCCTAAGGCTCTGACCACGGCCTTCATTTTAAAACAAACAAACAAAAAAAAAATCCACAAGTTCTGTTTTTTGGCCAAAAAAACCAAAAACAAAAGGCAAAAAATAAACATGATAAGGCAAGGACTGATGGATGAATCACACACACAACCATCTTACACTATTTTTCTACATTCCTCGTCCTAAACTATGGGTAAGGTGAGCAGCAGCAGTGACTCAACCAACAAGAGATGGCAGAAATTCTTTAACCTATCTGACTGGAAAGGGGAACTGCCAGGTTCATATTCATAATGACTTTTAAGAAACTTGGGTGGAAATCTGGATTAGAGCATATTTGGTATTAATTGTTCTTGTAAAACTCATTAACCTTGAAAATGTCTGCGGACATTTTAAGCCAAAATGTGAAATGAGCTTCCAAGACCAATTTGTGTTGGCAATCTCCAAGACAGAATTACAAACAGATGTTCTAGGTCTGTCTGGAAAACTAAGGGATTTGGAGATAATAGTCTTCTGAACAATTAATGATATCGCCAAAATAAATAAATATGTGGTCATCTGCTAAAACTAAATATATATAAACAGATAACCCCAAACCAAAGTATAAAAAATGAAAATGAAAAATGAAATGAAAAAATGAACATATCAGATGGATTAATATAATCTAGGCAGTGCCAAAACAGTTGTTTTAGGACACCAGAAGAACATGCCACAACTCTCTTTTAGAGTGAAATTATTATATTCTTAATAGTGCCACCACATACAAAAATAAAATGCATCTGGGGAAAAAAAAGTCATTGAGATCTGGACTCTGTTAGCTAAGGATAAAAACAGACTCTCAATTTATTAGCACTTGTACACAGCCTTAGAAGGGGCTTTTATTTTCACAGGGACATTGACTTTGAAAAGAAAATGCGATTTTTTTTTTTAAAGTGCAGATATTTTAGAATGCTGGCAAGAAAAATGAAATCCTAAATTAAGTACATCATTATATTTAATTTCTGTAGTATTAAAATAACACATTCAGTATAGCCTAAACTAATTACAAACAGAGAAACTGGCAGAATAAAGCATCCAATCGTCCTATAATCCCTATAATGTTTAACTGGAATTCTTATAAAAACATAAACCAAAAATCAGATTATGACCATTTTTGTAGTGAATTCATGCCAAGTGGTTTGAAAAAGGAATTACTTGTTCTAGGATTTCTCCTACTCTTAGAATTTTCTTGTTCTGTGTAATTACCAAAAAAAATACAACAACTCTCCTAGTTAGGACTTGAAGAAACCAATTAATTTCCCAAATACTTACTGGATTTAAACTGTTCAAGCACATTTTCTAAGATAAGATTTTGTTTGTGAAAGCATACTTAGGATGTATACATCAAAAACATTTACACATTAGCATTTTCTAGTGGAAAATGCATTTGTTGGATGAGATCTGCAGACAAAAATACTGGATAAAGGCAACTACGTAAATGAAAGGAGGAAAACTACCTACTCTGGGAATGAGAACTGGTGTCTTCTCCAGTGCTGATTTCTGAGTCCAAAAGCCCCGACCTACAGAGTAGAGTGCCATGACTTTGCTCAGCAGTGGACTTCTATTGTACCACTGAAGCCTCTGACAAAGTTTTCACCAACTACACTACTGCTGGATGAATGCAGTAACAGAAAAACAAATTAAACAACTGGGTCAGTTTCTTCCAGCAAAGACTGCTCTCCTCTGACCAGTGGAAAAGTAAATTAGCATTGACACTGGAAGCATAACCTCTAGGTTTCAGGTCAGACCAGAGTAGATCAACTGCACACTAATACAGTGCCAAAAATCCCCACTTTCTGATGGTGTTAGTTGGGGGAAATGGGGTAATTATGAGCTGCAGCCCTTGTGCTATGACCCAGCTGAAACCAGCAGTCAACCCAGCACATCTAAAGCTCCAGGCACCTGCAGTACTCTCCAGTCAGTCACTCTGCAGCACAGAGACACATTCAGTTGTACATTTTGTAACAAAAATACCCCAAAACCTGACCTTGGGGAAAAAAAGTCTTTTACAAAAACTTCAGCACTAATGGAAAGCTGTTTAAGTGATCGTTATTCATAAGTAAACCACCTACATAATGATAGCCAGAAATTAGTTCATTCTCCAAATGTAAGACTCACTGACATATTTGTCACTAAACACCAAAGCTACAGGCATGTCTGGTTCAGGGACTAGGGAAACAAAAGAATGAGGGAAAAGTAGGTATAGATTAGACCAGCCTAAGGGGAGATTTCTAAAGATTTTTCATTCAAATCAAGTTTTGTGGGGACCATTCTCAGAACCCCTCATACCTCCACAGAGAAAGCAGCATGCAGCTGTGGAGAGATGCTTACACCACAACTCAGCATAGAAATCACAGAACCACAAAACCAGTTAGGTTTTCTGAAATCTCTAAAAGTTGCCATGTCCCACCTCCTGCCCAAAGCAGGGCTGACTTAAGAGGCTGATAAGGTGCAGAACAATCTATTCTGCTTAAGTGCCAATGAAAATCTCACAATCATCAACTCCACTGGTCTTGCTATATACATCCATATATTCATCTCTCTATGATGAGTCCGAACCATTTATTTGCACTGGTGAGCAGCTACCAACATAAGTTGGATCACCAATTCCTTTTGGTGACATCCAGGAGACACTGACACTCAAATTGCCACCCTGGGATCCAGGAGCAAGTATAGAGCATCAAGAGTGAGTACAGAGGGACAGAGCAGATCCCTCTTTGTGAGAGCTACAGGAAGAGGTCGTTATTTAGCATCAATAGACATACGTCCATATATGCACCACCTGAAAATCCAGTTCTTTCAAACTGTCTGAAGACTCTAAAGGAACACTGTCAAGTATACATGACACATTTTCACAATCTCTTTCTACAATACAAAAGAAAAAAAACCACAAACAAACAAAAAAATAAACCACAAAAAAAGGAGGGGGAAGAAAAAGCACACACAAACTACCACCAAAAAAATCAAAAGAAGAAGCAGAAGAAAAAGATTCCTTTATACATCAACACATTCAAGAATTGTATTGTTGGGGACAAATGGATAGAAAAAGTAGTAACGAAAAGTACAACTAATCCTCATTATTAAAAAATAATCAATATACATATTTAATCAAACTAAGTCAGTATCTATAAATGCCAGAAATTACATAATTTTTTTGTACACCAGGAAGCTTACTACATTTAGGATACAATCTCAAAGTGCTTGCAATTACCTATTCATTCAAGAACTACACAAATACTGTTAAAAAAAAAAATAAAGCGGTTCTTCATCTGGTGAAACAATTTAGCAAATCCATCTGAAAGAGGATGGGACATCCATATACAACAACTTTGTGAGTTTGTGACAGAGATTCCTCCATTCATCATACCAAAAAAGGAAAGGAAAGATTATACAGGAAAGGAAGATTATAAAGGAAAGAATATCCATAATTGCCTTTGATATTCCACTACACACACAACACCTTCCAACGATCACTGACCTGTTGGAAAATCTGTATGAATCTATGTTTTTTCCACATTCAATACACAAAACTATGACAACAAACTACAATTATACAAATCTTTACTACAATACATAATTTTAAGACTATATCTATCTACAGTAACAAGAGGACAAACATATCCTTAACTATAGATGCTCAAATGTCAGTGATGGCTTAAATACAAGACGCAACCCGAAAACCTACATTTTCACATTAAAGATTATCTTTTCTGATACAATACTTGCAATTATGAAGGACAGCTTTCTGCCCAAATCTTCCTACATCCCTCACTTTGTGGGGGCTGAAGGGGAATTCTTTATCTTCTCCTCTGCAGCTGATCACTTGCAGGTTCGGTTGAACCTCTAAATGAACATGTATGAATGAATTTCACTCACTTCATTGTTTTGAGTTCTATGCAACTGGTTATTTTCCACAAAACAGGAAGAGGTATTGGATGACTTCCATAAATCCTTGAAAATTTTTATGTACTGTGGCATCAGTATCAATTCTGAACTCACATTACAGGAGGAAATTAACTTTTATTTGTTTGGAGAGCAACAAAACAGAGAATGAAATAGGAAACAAGGTAAAAGCATCACGCAGAATGCAAAGAATAAAGAGGCAGACAAGAAAACCATGCAGCTTTAAAAAACCCAAGTTCAAAAGAGCTCAGGGCAGTGATTTAGAGGAAGAGCCACAGCTGTTGATCACCCATGCTGGCAGCAGACCAGCATTTGCAGAGAAAGGCAATGTGGCCAGACTCAGAGCAACACCACCTTCAGCCCTCTGCCTTTGCACCATTGTTTAGTGAGCAAATACCACAAGAAATGCACACAACTGCACAGGAGGACATATGCACCCTGCTTGCCAAGGACATGCTGCCTCTCCCTCTTCCACAGGTGCAATTTGGAGCACCCCAAAATATCTCTTGCAACCAGTCACTGCTACCACAAAATCCTTTTATGTGCTGGAGGCTTCAATGAGTTCAAACACGAAAAGTATCACCAAGCCCTGTCAGTGGCAC
Organism: Aleadryas rufinucha; assembly: GCA_013397815.1. Lineage (NCBI taxonomy): Eukaryota > Metazoa > Chordata > Aves > Passeriformes > Aleadryas > Aleadryas rufinucha. The sequence continues at coordinate 132,314 of VZTH01009132.1, read as the reverse complement.
TGGCATTACACATTAGGCAGCTTGACTGAATTTAGTGCTACACAGGGAACTGCTCTAAAGAAAGACAAATGTAGCTAAACTGTGAAGGTTGGATGCTTAATGGAAGACGAACTCTAGAATAAACACAAGTCAGAAGAGTAAAGCAGACTTGCAGATAGGCTTTTTAGGCATTTCATCTCATCTCCATTTGTATGTTACCCCATGATGTACTTTAATAAAATATGGCAAGAAAATCTTCCAGCAAAATAACAGTTGAGCTGTGTTTGCATGTCCCACAGGAGTCACACAAAAAGTGATGCTCTCACTAATGTATATAGATGACTGCCTGAAGGTTGCACAGATGCTCCACTGTGCATCTGCACAGATGATGTGGTCATTTTGAAAAGCCTTTTCCCAATCTGTTACAGAATACCTGTTTCTAGCTTCCTGACTTGGGGAATAAGCTTCACCATCAAATGGCTTACTGATAATTGCCTCATGTTCAATCTGTTACAAATAAAATGCATGATACTTCTGCCTCACTTTGAGGAGCAGTTGCACATAAAGCAGTTGGAGAACTCACAGTAGCATTTAGGTAGATGATAAACATGGCAATTTAATACACTTTGGAGTCTGCACTTTAGTTCCTCTACACAAGTCATGCAGCTTTTAATAACTGATAAATTTTCCCCTCCAACATGGCTCCAACCATACTGCCTGTGAGCACTAATTACAGACTAATCAATGTTAGCCTATACTCCTTCCTAAATGGTTTACAAAGAATGAATAATAAAAGCCTACTGCAAATGGAAACAGATTGCCTTATTATCATAGATTCTGGGTCTGCATTCAACCATTGGCTATCAATGATAACAAGAATTAATCCACAGTAAAATTTCTTTGCTCTCTCTCATCAAGTATAAGAGAAAACTGAGTATTTACTGCTTATGCATGGAGGGTTGAATGCAAGAGTTCTCAAAGATAACCTTAATCTAGCAGCAAGATGATTAACAATAAAAAAAATATGAAGGCAATTTGAAACTTAAGATCACAAGCACAGAGAATTTTTGCACATCACTGCTATTTCCACATTATTCCATTTGTGTCCAATGATTTACAATGGCCCAGGATCCAAAAATGTCCCCTATAACAGACAAAGCTGCAACAATAGAGAAGAATTCATTTCACACACCGTTACACTATATCTTCTCTAATTTTTCAGATACTCTGCCACTCTTACCTTAAAATTTGGGG